>BHFT01001094.1:28035-42244 GCA_004320025.1 Laticauda laticaudata | reverse complement strand
ACAAGGAGAGATTCAACCTGGAAATAAGGAGAAACTTTCTGACAGGGAGAACAATCAACTGATGGAACAGAAGTTGCCTTCTGAAGTTCAACACTGGAAGCTTTCAAGAAGAGACTGGACAGCCATCAGTCAGAAATGGTGTAGGATCTACTTGGGTGGGTAGGGGGTTGGACTAGACTAACCTCCAAAGCCCCTTCCAACTCTGTTATTCCATTTTGATCTCATCTCTTACTAATTGTGATTTTAATTGACTAAGATCCCAAGAAGCTGGCAACTATTACCGGGTCTTTGAGGTCTATTCAGCTCCCGCTGACTCCTTTTTAAGCAATTTGCAGTGGCTAGAGGAGAAACTTGGGGACAAATAATGAGAATTTTATGAAAAATCCTACCATAAATCAAGTTGCTCCAAGGAGGGAAGGAGGGGGAAAATGCTTTGCATTGGGAAGGGATAAAACAAAAACGCTCACTCAGATTAACTCCAGATGGTCTTTGTTTTTGTTATCTGCTGGAATAACTCTGAGGACAAGAAGGGATAATAATAATCCCTTCCTTTCCAAAAATCTGGAATCTCCTCCAGGATCCGACAAGACATGGATTTATGGATAAACTACCCTCCTTCTGAAGTCATCCAAACTCAACACATTTGAACCCTTTCCATGTTTGCAGCTGCCAAATTAAGGTACAAACTTTGAAACCCCCAAAGCTTGGAGTTTCGGGTTTCCTAACTCCTATTAATCCTGGTTTAGCCAAAGCGGTAGGATTCAAATTTTTTTACTACTGGTTCTGTGGGCATGGCTTGATGGGTGTGGCAGGGGAAGGATACTGTACAATCTCCAGTCAGGGGTGGTATTTGCTAGTTCTCTGAACTACTCAAAATTTCCGCTACCGGTTCTCCAGAACTGGTGAGAACCTGCTGAATACCACCTCTTTTACCCAGCTGGGCTGCTAAACTGTGGTTTATTAACAGATTAATAGAGTTGGAAGGGACCTTGAAGATCATCTAGTTCAACCGCTGTCCCAAGCAGGCCCTACATCATTTTGGACCGATGGCAGCCCAGTCTCTTCTTGAAAGCTTCCAGGGATGAAGCTCCCACAATGTCTGAAGGCAACTTCTCTTCCATTGGTGGATTGCTGTCACTGTCTGAAAATGCCTCCTTATTTCCATGTTGAATCTCTCCTTATTCAGTTTCCATCCATTATTCCTTGTCTGGCCTTGGGGGGCTTTGGAGAATAGCTTGACCCCCTTCTCTGTGGCAGTCCCTCAAATATTGGAACTCTGCCATCATGTCTCCCCTGGTCCTTCTCTTCCCTGGACTAGCCAGGCCCAGTTCCTGCAACTGTTCATCATATGTTTTAGTCTCCAGTCCCCTCATCATCCTGGTTGCTCTTCTCTGCACTTTTTCTAGAGTCTCAACATGTTTTTTACAGTGTGGTAACCAAAACTAGATGCAGGACTCTAGGTGTGGCCTTACTAAGGCTTTATAGAGTGGTATTAGTACCTTCCTTGATCTCGACTGTATCCCTCTGTTCATGCAATTTAGGATTGCATTGGCTCTTTTGGCTTATATTTAGTTGGTTGTCCATGAAGACTCCAAGATCCCTCCCACAGTTACTACTCTCAACAGTCATTCACTTAACAATTGTGGCAAGAGAGGTCATAAAATGGGACAAAATGCACTCAACCCTGCCTTGCTTAGCAATGGAAATTTTAAGCTCCATTGTGGTTGCATGCTGAGGACTATCTATAAAACCTTGATACAATTGTAGGAAGGCCGTCCCCTCCCCAGATTAAAATATTCTTTATTCTTAATATTAAAAAGAGGCAGGATATAATATTTCCCTCCGAGGAGAAGAGGAGAAAAAAAATCTTAACCAAGGCAGAGAGCAGCCTTGGTCTTCCTGCCATAAGAAAACAGCCTCAAGGAAAAACATGAAGAGGTCGGTCTTTAGGAATGGAGATTTTGCACCCATTCAGAAAGACTGGGCCAACCTATTCAAAAGAAAAGAGACTCTGTGATGACCCATATTCTCTCAAAATAACCCAAAACTCAAAATTAAAGTCCGGTAAGGCCTTCAACTTAACTTCACTGTTTTATTAGGCACAGTTTAAAATCACAAAAGTAAATAATGAGGCAAAAAGAAAACCAAAACAAACCGCATTGACGAGAGTTCCCAAGCAAGCCAAGATAACTAATCATAAACTCCAGGAAAATAACCGAAGAGAGTCCATGGGAAGAATGCCAGCAAAGATAAACCTCTTTCAAAGTAAACACTAAACTTTGACTCCAGCAATTCTAACTGCGCAGTTACAAACTTACATACATGGCTCCCAGCTGCAAGCCACAAGGAGGATCATGGTAATCTCTTCTTGAGTAGACCTCACTTTTCCCTGATACTCTCCTCCCTGCGTGACCTAGGATGGATAGGGGATGGGCCTGGATCCTCCTCTGACTGCTCAGCCGGCCTCTGCCCTTCCCCAGCCTCCACCACCACCTCTGGAGCCACACTCCCACTCCCTGTTGGCTGTTCCTCCTCTTCCTCAGAGTCAGTCTCCACCAGGGGCATGACAGTCTCCAAATAAGCAACAGAATCAGACAAGCTGAAGCTGACAAGACTAGCTCAGACAAACACCTATGATTTGCATTTCCCCAGTTGCCTGTAGAGCCAGCCATGACCCTACAGGACCCCATGGGAATCTGGCAATAGCTATTAAAATAATAAAGGACATGTTCTTACACAGGAACGGGTGTCTCAATCACAAAGCTCCAAAAAATATATACAAAACCCACCTACTCTCAACCCTGTTTTGTCAGCTACCCCAGAAACATGCTGCTGACTTTTCTGGCTACCAAATAAACAGAGAACTTCCTTTCCTGCAGCCTGCCTCCATTTTATTTCCAGTGTCTTTCCCGCAGACTTGATTTTTCTTCCAATACAATCCACAGTTGTCTGCAAGTGACGTTTAGTGCATCGGATGAGATGGATGCAAATGAATTCATTGGCATAATTTGAGGGTATTTTGCCTGTCCTGTACAAATACTGTACAAAGGCAGATAGATAAACTCCGCAAAGCACCCATATAAAGTCTCTTTTATTGGTTCATCAGGCATCCTGTCTGATGATTTATGATGAGGTTCTTCTTAATGTCCAATCCTTTGCATATCTGAATTGTGGTGTAGGAAGATAATAAAGCCTCAACCTCATGATGATCGAAGCAGCCACATGGTAATGGCTTCAGGTAAGAGTGAGGGAGACCTCCCCCGGCCCACCAAGGGTCAATTTAGTGACCAATCTGGATTACAGATATGGCCACATGACATGGACTACATTTCCCAGGATACCTTAACTACATTTACCATGATGCATTCCCTTAAGGGGACAGCTCACAATTCCTTACTAACTATCCCAAATCCCATTAACTCTAAACTGTCTGGACAGCACAGAGGGCACGAGGCATCTAGTGGATTCCAATAGAGGCCTGTTGGAGGAATTAGCAGTAGATTCCAGTTAACACAAGGATGTCCAACCTTGGCAACTTTAAAATCTGTGGACTTTAATTCTCAGGATTCCTCAGCCAGCCATGCTGGCTGGGGAATTCTAGGAGTTGAAGTCCACAAGTTACCAAGGTTGGACCTTTTGGTGTAAAGAAACTAGAACCTCAATTCATTTCCAATTCTGCAAGTTGATTCTTGGATCCAAATCCTATTACCTCAAGCCCAAAGTTGTAATATAAAGTACACAAAAATTGCCCATCAATGCTTATTTCTGTATTTTTCATAAATCGTTTCATCCAGGCCATCCAATCCAGTTTTTTCCTTCCACACCTTGTTCTTCAAATCCCACAAACCAGTTTGCCAGAAGGCCTGCCCCCTTCAGACATTCAGCTCAAAAGAACTTCAAAAAAACAGAGTTTATTTTTTTCTGTTCCAAAGAAATCCATTCCCTAGGGCAAAAATGCAAAACAAAAGGATGTATTTCATCCCATAATAAAATGATACCTAAACACTTTGGCTGTCTAGATTTTTTACTTTGTTTGGGAAATCTACCCGTAATTTTTTTTATCTGTGCTACCGACCTCCAAAGGGATAAATAAATCAGAACAGAAACAGCTGTCCCTCTAAAACAATAGCAGTGACTCAAAACTTAGAAAGAGAATGTATATTTAATTATTTATGTACTAACTGCAGCTAGAATTGTATTTGCACAAATTGGAAATGTGAAGAGATCCCAAATGAAGAAAATGTGATTAGAAAAATACTAGACTGTATAGAAATGAATAGGTTAACAATAGCCATCCAAGAGAAGGAACAAACTGAATATTATATGATATGGGATTCATTTTATCAATGGTTGGAAAATAAATATGGAAGTTAGAAACTAAAGAAGACTAGCATAAAATAATAAATATGTGATAATTAAAAATGTTAAGATGGGGAATGTTAGGAAAATATGATGAAGATGAGCATGATGTAAGTATAGAATATTAAGGTAAAAGTAATGAATATGGATAAACTATAATGGTAATTACACAAGATATGAATACTCAGATGACACACTGTTCAAATGAAAGATGAAATGTTTGTACAAATAAAATTAAAAAAATTAATACAAAAAAAGAAAGAAAGAAAGAAACAGAATTTTGCATGGTCCTTAAACCAAAAGCAGCTCCATTTTCTGGAATCTGATCTTGGATCTCCCCAAGTAGTTGACAATTTTATTCCCAAAGAAGCTGAGCCGTGAAGCCTTAAGAAGCTACCATGCTCAGTCCAGGAAGTGCTCAGATCAGGAACATCTGGGGAAGATGCCTGTTCTTTTAGAAGAACCCTGTGACCAAGAAAAGAGAAAATCTGTAGCACAGAGTTGAACTGTGGGGGTCCTTGGCACTCTCTGACATTGGTGGCTTTCTTCTGCAGACGTTTCGTGACCCATCTAAGTAACATCATCAGTGCTAGGAGGAAGAGGGGGTTGTGGGGAGAAGAAGGAGGCAGACTGTGGGGTCCTTGGTGCTCTCTTGTTGCTTCCTTGCAGACTTTTCATTACCCAACCAGGAAACATCATTAAAACTGTAATAAGCATGGATGATATTACATTCTTGGGTAATGAAAAATCTGCAAGAAAGCCACCAAGCTCCAAGGGCACCACAGTCCTCCTCCTCCTCCTCCTCCTCCCTGAAAACCCCACCCCCTTCTATCACTGATGATGTTAAATAGACAGGTAATGAAATGTCTGTATCAAAGACTCCAAAACAATGCTGAACTCTTGTAGAGTAGGGAACACCTGCTTTCCACATTGAATGATGTTTTGTCCACAGGGGAGTGGAGGAGATGGGAGAGGATGGAAGGGGAAGAGGAGTGGAGAGGAGAGGGGAGAGAGAGAGAGAGGAAGAGAAAGAGAAAAAGAAGAGAAGAAGGGGAAGGGGGAGAGAAGAGAAGAGAAGAGAAGAGAAGAGAAGAGAAGAGAAGAGAAGAGAAGAGAAGAGGAGAGCGGGAGAGGAAGGGGAAGAGAAAGAGAAAGAGAAAAAGAAGAAAAGAAGAAGGGGAAGAGGGAGAGAAGAGGAGAGAAGAGAAGAGAAGGAGGGGAAGGGAAAGGGAAGGGAAGAGAAGAGAAAAGAGAAGAGAAGGAAAGAGAGAGGAACGGGAAGAGAAAGAGAAAGAGAAAAAGGAGAGAAGAAGGGGAAGGAAGGGGGCGAGAAGAGGAGAGGAGAGAAGACAAGGAGGGGAAGGGAAAGGGAAGGGAAGAGAAGAGAAAAGAGAAGAGAAGGAAAGAGAGAGGAACAGGAAGAGAAAGAGAAAAAGGAGAGAAGGAGGGGAAGGGGAAGGGAAGAGAAAAGAGAAGAGAAGGAGAGGGGGGGGGAAGGGGAAGGGGAGAGAAGAGAGAAGAGACTCCAAGCCAAATCTCTAATGCAAATTCCCAAAACCCGAGGTGCAAAAGGCGACGGGTGGTGGGTCGCAAGGAGAAGAAGCCCCACGTGGATCCCGCCAGGTGGGAGAAACACAGTGACCCCATTTGGAGAACAAAATGGAAGAAGTCCAGCGAAGCCCAGGAAGCTGAGGGGCAGGTTTGCCTGGTTGTGTGCCTGTCTGGGGAGGGGGGGGGTCTGTGGTGGTGGGGGGGTGTTTTTAATGGGTCCCGGCTATTCCCGACAATGCGGTAGGCGTATGGAAATAGCCAGGAATGCGAGCGAGCAAGAGGATGATGATGCTTCTTCTCCGCTTCCCAGGCAGGAGAAGCTGCAGAAGACTCGGAGGACCAAGGCTGCAGACCGTGGGGTTCAGCTCACCCGACATGCTGCCGTGGGTCTCCGCCGTGCTCCTGGCCCTTTCCTCCCTTGGTTGGGCGCCCCCCTCTGTGGTGGGACGCTCCCTCCTTTCGGGGACACCTGGACTCTCCCAGGAGATGCTTGGGGACCCCAGAGCCAACTGGACCACGGCTCTGCCCCAGTTGGCTTCGCCTCTGGTTTCCACAGCCGGGGCCAGAGAAGAAAAGGACCCGGGCCCCACGGAGCCCCCCAAAATCTTCACAACTCTTCCCAGGGCTCCAGAGGTGCCACCGTCCACCAGCAGCTCCACCACTGAGACCCCAAGGGACAGCAAAGGTACCTGACTAGCATTTGGGATTCAGAGAAAAACTGGGGGGGAGGGGTTAGATAGGGGTGGAAAGGGGAGGGGGTGATGTGGTTTTGGGGTGGAGGGCATGGGCTGTCCCCCCTTTTTGGGGTGGGGGAGGGAAGCAGGATGCAGGGGGAGGGGAAGTATTGCGGGGATGTTCTTAGAACATCAGAAATGTGATGCCTGCCACGGACAGACTGTGAGAGGAGAAGCCCCACCTGGAGCCAACCCGCAGTTGTGCGATGATGGGACTCGTAGTCCCTTGCATAGGTGGTGGTGGGGAATCTCAGGTTTTGAGAAGGGCGGTCTGATTAGTAGCAGGACAAGAAGGGGTCGGTGTGGGGAGGGGCTGATGAAACGTGTGTCTCTGTTTTCCCAAAGATGACCCCAAATCATTTTTTTTTTTGGTTCTGGAGTATGATAGATAGATAAAAGGGGAATGTTTCTAGCTCAGAGTTGAAATGGGGGGGTGGGGGGGTGTCCTTGGTGCTCTCTGAGCTGGCTGGTTTTTCTTGCAGACATTTCATGATCCAACTAGGTGATATAATCAGTGTAAGAAGGGAGAGGGGGAGGAGGAGGAGGAAGACTTAGGGGTCCCTGGTGCTCTCTGAGGCGGGTAGTTTTTATGCAGATGTTTCATGACTCAACTAGGGAACATCATCACTGCTAGGAAAGCTGGGGGGAAGGGAGGGGCTGCAGGGAGGAGGGGGAGGAGGATGTGGATGCTCTCTGAAGTTGGTTGCTTTCTTTCATGACGTTTCATGTTTCCTAGTGCTGTGTGTGTATCCATCTATTTATCTATCTATCATCTATCATTATCTACCATCTATCTATCTTCTATCGATCTAATCTAACATCCATCCATCTATACCTATACCTATATGAGAGAGAACCTCACATATTTATATACATTCAACATATATTTACATATATTTACAAAAGTAACTTAACAGTTACTGTTCCACAGCTTCAATCTATAGGATCTAAGCAGGTTACAATAGCTAGCAGGTAATGTCAACAACCACCTAAGAAATGTCAGGAATTTGTGTGACTATTATCCAACTGGCATCTAATGTGCAAGGAGCAGTTTCTGAATCTGATAGATGATAGAGAGGGTGGTTGAGAGAGAGTGAGAGATAGATTAGAGAGGGATAGATAGATAGATAGATAGATAGATGGATGGATGGATGGATGGATGGATGGATGGATGGATGGATGGGTGGGTGGGTGGGTGGGTGGATGGATGGATGGATGGACAGATGGACGGATTATAGAGATAGAAATACAGAAAGAGGGAGGGAGATTAATTGTTGAAAGGACTGAGCCGCTGTGTGGTTTCACTTTTCCCCAGCTCTAAAAAAGCCTCTCCGGGTCAAAATAGTCAAGAAAAAGATTTTGAAGAAAAAGATCCAAAAGCTGCTAAATCCGGAAACGGCCTCCCAAGAGGCATCAGGTAGGTCCTTTTTTGGTCCCCTTTTTCCCTTCCTCCTCAGCCAGGGATGTTGCATTGTAGGCAGGTTGTGTCGCCCAAAGGTCCCCTTTCGGGAAGCTGGACTGCAGCACCCATCATCCCTTTGGAGTGGGACAAGCAGTCCAGAGGTGGTATTCAGCCGATTCTGGCCAGTTTTGGAGAACCGGTACTGGAAATTTTGAGTAGTTCGGAGAAGCATCCAATCCCACCTCTGGCTAGAGACTCTGCAGTATCCTTCCCCTGCCATGCCCACCAAGCCACGCTCACAGAACTGGTAGTTAAAAAATTGAATCCCACCACTGAAGCAGTCCATCTCCTCTGGGGCAGGGGTCTCCAACCTGGGCCACTTGAAGACTTGTGGACTTATCCCCTATGACTCCCAGAATTCCTCAGAGTAGAACAGAATAGAATTTAAAAATAGAATAAAATAGAATAGAATTTGAAAATAGAATAGAATAGAAATTGGAATGTAGAATGGAATAGAATGGAATAGAATGGAATAGAATAGAATAGAACAGAACAGAAAGAACAGAACAGAACAGAACAGAACAGAACAGAATAGAATAGAATAAATATTGGAGTGTGGAATAGAACAGAATTTGAAAATAGAATAGAATAGAATAGAATAGAATAGAATAGAATAGAATAGAATAGAATAGAAAAGAATTCTTTATTGGCCAAGTGTGATTGAACACACAAGGAATTTGTCTCAGTCCAAATGCTCTCAGTGTACATAAAGGAAAAGATCCATTCATCAAGAATCATCAGGTAAAACACTTAATAGTCATAGGATACAATAAGCCATTAAATCATACTAGGAAACAGTCAATAAAAATTGTTAGGATACAAGCAGCATATTACAGGATATTACAGTAATACGGTCATACGTGGGAGGGGAAGGGTGATAAGGAGTGATGAGAAGATTAGTCCTGATAGTAGTGCAGACTTACTCAGCTATTCTGTGTAATGCCTGGGACCGAAAGGGAGTAACTGGCCCAAAAATCACCCAGCTGGATTTCATGTCTAAGCCAGGATTAGAACTTAACAACTGCAGCGATTCCTTGGGATCGTTCTTGGAAAGCCGGCTCTGGAGGTTTTCTCTCCCCACCCCCTCCCTTTGGCTTTCCAGGCTTCCGGTAGCATTGAGTTGTTGGGTTTGGCTACAGCTCTTCCCGTTAAAAAGCTCCAAGGCAGCTCCAGAAATCTGGAAGTCTTCAGCCTGCCAGCTGTGGGAGGGGGCAGCCGGTTCTCGTCTTTCACCGAAGAAAACAAAACCAAAAAAATGGCAAAAGCAACAGTGAGGAAAACAGCAGGAGGGGGAGGACAGGAGGCCAAGAGGATCCCATCCCATCCCTTGCATCCTGTGGGGTTTTTTTTTTTTTTAAATGAGGGGGGGGGGCACAGACTTTCTGTTGTACTTATTTTCAATTGACTCAAAAAATGGTGCATTTCCTGGAAGCCGATGGATGCAGATGCCAGGCACAACACAGGACTAGCAACTTGCATGGATGGTCAAACCCTTGAGCATGCTTCGGGAGGACAATGGCAGCTGTAGGAAATGGGGAGTTGGGGCTCCCTTTCATCCTAGCGACTTGACTTCAATTCCCAGAATTCCCCACCCAGACATGGTGCAATGATGGGGAGGGAAGGACGAGGTGCAATGAATACTTCCTTCCTTCTTTTTATCCTTCTCCTTCCTTCCCCCTTCTATTTAACCTTCCCTTCCCCCCTTCCTTTTTATCCTTCTCCTTTCTTCCTTCCTTTTTTCCTCCCTCCCTGCTTTCTCCCCTTCCATTTATCCTTCCTTCCTTGCCTTCTTCTCTCCCTCCCTCCCTCCAACCCTTCCTTCCCAGCCCTCTATTTCCAAACTCCAATTCTGGATCTGTCCCCTGCAAAATTAAATGCAAATTCTGCAGCATGTCTTGGGTTGATATCAATGACTCCAAGAAAGGATGATGGGCTTTTGGCATCCCTGCATCAGTGGTGCAACCACAACAGATTTTGACAGTTGACAATTATTTTTTTTTGCCAATGGAAAGCAAAGCTTTGCATATTTTGGCCTGTCCTGCAGCTTTTATAATCCTGGTGACTGGACAAAGAGGCGAGGGGAGGGGAGGAAAGGGAAGAGAGGGGAAGAGAAGAGGAAGAGGAAGAGAAAGGGAGAGAAGAGAAAGGAAGGGAAGAAAAGAGGAGAAGATGGGAAGGGGAGGAAAGGAGGGAAGGGAGAGAAGGGGAGGGGGAGTCAAGGAGTGGGGGAAGGAAGGATAAAAGAAAGAATAAAAGGAGGGAGGGAGAAGGAAGGAAAGAGGAAGAAAAAGAGGATGGAAAGGAAGGAAAGAAAGGCGGGGAGGAAGGAGGAAGAAAGAAATGAAGAAAAGGAAGAGACAGAAGGAAGGAAAGAAAGAAAAAGAAAGAAAGAATACAGGAAGTGGAGGAAGGGAGGTAAGGGAGAAAGCAGGAGAGAAGGGGAGTGAAGGCAAGGAGTGGGGGAAGGAAGGAAAAGGAAGGAAAAAAGAAAGGAAGAAAGAAAGAAAAGGAGGGAGGGAGGGGGAAAGGAAGGAGGAAGGAAGAAAAAAGAAGAGGAAGGAAGGAAAGAAAGAAAGGGAGGGGAAAGGAAAAAAGAAAAGAAGAAAAGGAAGAGATGGAAGGAAAGAAAGAAAGAAAAAAAGCATCAAGTCAAAGTGCTTGCTCTGCATAATTCTTCTGGCACTTGCAGAGACGACAAGAGGCCCAAAGAGGGCTAACTCCATTCTCCTAAAAATTGTGGTTGGACTCATCACATTTCTGCCTGGATTTTTATTTTTTTAATCTTGATTTTTTTTTCCCCCCTCGGGGTTGTTGACTCAGCTGTGGCTCCTGTGAGAAAGAGTTGTGTAATTATACACTGCTCAAAAAAATAAAGGGAGCACTTAAACAGCACAATGTAACTCCAAGTCAATCACACTTCTGTGAAATCAAACTGTCCGCTTAGGCGGCAACACTGACTGACAATCAGTTTCACGTGCTGTTGTGCAAATGGAATAGACAACAGGTGGAAAGCAGAGGCAGGTAGCAAGACACCCCCAATAAAGGAGGGGTAGGAGGGGTTCTGCAAGGTGGTGACCATAGACCACTTCCCAGTTCCTGTGCTTTCTGGCTGATGGGTTTGGTCACTTTTGAATGCTGGCGGTGCTTTCACTCTAGTGGTAGCATGAGACGGAGTCTACAATCACACAAGTGGCTCAGGGAGTGCAGCTCATCCAGGATGGCACATCAATGTGAGCTGCAGCAAGAAGGTTTGCTGTGTCTGTCAGCGTATTTAGTGTTCCCAGAGCATGGACGGTGCTACCAGGAGACAGGCCAGTATATCAGGAGACGTGGAGGAGGCCGTAGAGAGGCAACAACCCAGCAACAGGACCGCTACCTCTGCCTTTGTGCAAGGAGGGACAGGAGGAGCACTGCCAGAGCCCTGCAAAATGACCTCAGGTGGGCCACAAATGTGCATGTGGCTGCTCAAACGGTCAAGAAACAGAACTCCATGAGGGTGGTGGTGAGGGCCAACGTCCACAGGTGGGGGTTGTGCTTACAGCCCAACACCGTGCAGATGTTTTGGCATTTGCCAGAGAACACCAAGATTGGCAAATTCGCCACTGGTGCCCTGTGCTCTTCACAGATGAAAGCAGCGTTCACACTGAGCCACATGTAACAGGCGTGACACATCATGGAAAACGTTCTGCTTGCCTGCAACATCTTCCAGCATGACTGTTTGGCAATGGGTCAGTAATGGTGTGTGGTGGCATTTCTTTAGGGGCCACACAGCCCTCCATGTGCTCGCCAGAGGTAGCCTGACTGCCATTAGGTGCCGAGATGAGGATCCTCAGACCCTTGGGAGACCATATGCTGGTGCGGTTGGCCCTGGATTCCTCCTAATGCAAGACAATGCAGACCTCATGTGGCTGGAGTGTGTCAGCAGTTCCTGCAAGACGAAGGCATTGATGCTACGGACTCGGCCCATCCGTTCCCCAGACCTGAATCCAATTGAGCACATCTTGGACATCATGTCTCACTCCATCCACCAACGCCACGTTGCACCACAGACTGTCCAGGAGTTGGGGATGCTTTAGTCCAAGTGTTGCGAGGAGATTCCTCAGGAGACCATCTGCCACCTCGTCAGGAGGCAGGCCCAGGTGTTGTAGGGAGGCCACATAGACACGTGGAGGCCACACACATTACTGAGCCTCATTTTGACATGTTTTAAGGACATTACATCAAAGTTAGATCAGCTGTAGTTTTCTTTTAAATTTTGAGTGTAAACTCCATGGGTTGCTAAATTTGATTTCCATTGATAATTTTTTGCGTGATTTTGTTGTCAGCACATTCCAACTGTGTAATGAACAAAGTTATTTAATAAGAATATTTCATTCATTCAGATCTAGGATGTCTTATTTTTGTGTTCCCTTTATTTTTTTGAGCAGTGTCATTAAAAGCAAGCAGACAAAAGGCCTGGCCACTCACACTACAATGGAGTCTCTTCATTGGGGGAGGGCTTGAAATAAACTCCATTTTTTCCATATTTATCTCTATCCCACCCTTTATAGTTTTTGCAAATAACATAATCGAGCAATCCACTTTCCCCCTATTTTCTCCCGTGAGTTGGGCTGAAAGAGCAGTGGGATTCAAATGCTTTTTACTTACCTGTTATGTGGGCATGGCTTGGTAGGCATGGCTTGGTGGGCATGGCAGGGGAAGGTCACTGCAAAATCTCTATTCCCTCCACACCCCACTAACCTGCTTTCCAGCTCCCTTCTCTTGTGCAGGGCTGTCAGAGTATATTCATGAACTGGAATAGAGCATGATAACAAGGCAGCCAATGAAGAGGCATAGCAACTAAGTCAGCCAATGAGGACTGTTTGGAAACTGAAACTAGAAGTAGCCTAGGCGTGGCTCTATATTAAGCTCTGCAGCTCTGGAGCTGTGTTTAAGCTTTGAGTCCGTCTATTGGAAATAAAACTGCTTCTCTCCTCTGCCTGCCTGCTGAACTAAAGTGAAACTGATGTCTGTTTCTGAGCTTCTGAGCTGCTGTTCTGCTCTGAACCTGTAACACGACTGCTTCTGTTTGAGTTTGTTTCATGCTGGAGAAATCTACAACTGGTATTGTAAATTTGACTTTATATATTTATAAAGAAGTTGAAGATAAAGAAGTTAAATGAAGCCTCAGACATCTGTGTTTATTTTTCGGGCGCTGAATTAATGCTGCAAAACCATGTATAAAGGCAACCAAAGAAAACCCAGCTGATTAGCTGGGACCAATGGGAGTCAGAGAAGAGACGGGGTTGGCGGGGCCAGTCAGAGATGGGATTGGCCGGTTCGGTGAACTACTCAACATTTCCACTACTGGTTCTGTAGAACTGGTCCAAACCGGCTGAATACCTCTGGATGAGCCCAAAGTCACCCAGCTGGCTTTCATGTCTAAGGGAAGGAGGGGGGGTGTCTCAAGGGAAGGGGCTTTCACCAAGCTGATTTGGTCTCCTCTTCACCCGCCCCACAATTACCTTCCTTCTTCCCCAACCAGAATGCCCTCCGCTGGGACTTGAGTCTCTGAAAGTCTGGGACTCCCAACTGCGAGCTTCCAGTTCCAAGCGGGATGGACTCGGGGCCCACCGCGGGCGCCTCAACATCCAGGTAAGGCTCCACCTTTGAAGGCCACCATTGTTGGAGTTCACCCTACAGGTGCTGCGGGATCCAACATCGTCTTTGCCTGAAGAAGGAACAAAAGCCCCATAATTGGGGGGGGGGAGAAAAACAGAGTTGGAAAGGGACCTTGGAGGTCTTCTAGTCCAGTGGTCACCAACAGGTGAGCCAGGAACTACTGGTGGTCCACAAGAAAATTTTGGTGGTCCGCAGAGCAATGTCATCCCCAAAGCAGTTTAATCCAGGCTGCGCAGGAACAACCAGGCTTGCATCGCTTGCATTGGAGACAACATGAGGTAGTGAGGGAATGGGGGTAAGGGCGGAGGGAGGGAACTTGCCCAATCACCACCACCACCACCTCCTTCTTCTTCTTCTTCTTCTTCTTCTTCTTCTTCTTCTTCTTCTTCTTCTTCTTCTTCTTCTTCTTCTTCTTCTTCTTCTTCTTCTTCTTCTTCTTCTT
>BHFT01001094.1:0-28020 GCA_004320025.1 Laticauda laticaudata | reverse complement strand
CTTCCTCTTCCTCTTCCTCTTCCTCTTCCTCTTCCTCTTCTTCTTCTTCTTCTTCTTCTTCTTCTTCTTCTTCTTCTTCTTCTGGCTGCACAGAAGGAAAGCAGCAGAAGTCTTTCTTTCTCTCCCCCAAACTCCGCCAGAAATGAGTCTTTGGACCCTGCAAGGCCTCCTGCTCCAAAAGGCTGCGCCAGCAAAGATTCCGTTCTGGCAGAGTTTGGGGGAGAGAAAGAAAGACTTCTGCTGCTTCTGCTGGTTTCCTTAAATAAAGCCAAAAGTCTCTCTCTCTCTCTCTCCCCCAGAGAATGGAGCTGGAGACAGTATCCTGCGATCCCAAATAAAGAATGATCGATCGGTAGGAAAATGGGGTGGGGGATTTTCCTGCAAACTTTTTGGGGGGATTTTCCCAGGGTCTGGTCCACAGGATTTAAAATTATGAGTTTGGTGGTCCCTGAGATCCAAAAGGTTGGCGACCCCTGGACTAGATAACCTCCAAGGTCCCTTCTAGCTCTAGTCTGATTGATAGTTAATTGCAAAGAGAGGCCAGTCAGCTTCTTCCTGGGGGCTGGACATGGGGCAGAGGAAGATGGTTTCCCACCACTCTCCTGCCGCCCCTTCCTTTCTTCATCCTGGTTGCAAGGGCTTGTCCCAGCATGCAACGAAAATCTTACCAAGTTCCTCCAACCAGCCAGTTCCAGAAGAAGGGCATCTGGCAGCACTGTGAAAGTGGGAGAAATGGGGAGGGGAAGCAATGGGGTAAAATGAGTTGCAGGACGGAGGAGGAACTTCTAGGAAGAGAGGAGGAGAAAGCCCCTGCCAGATGGAAACTATGGTACCCACCCCCAAAGCTCCAGTGGGAATTGCAAATTTTTGCAAATCTCAGTATCTCTCTCCCCCCCTTCTTCCCCCCCTCTCCCTTTGTCTCCCTTTCTCACTCTTTCTCTCTCTCTCCCTCTCTTTCTCTTTCCCTCTTTCTCTCTCTCTTTCTGTCGTTCTTTCTCTCTCTCCCCTCCTCTTTCCCTGGAAAAGGGATGAGTTGGTCATTAAGCAGCTCCCCTTTCAAAAGTCCTGGCCCTGGTCCCTGGGCGAGGACTTCAGAGAGAGTGAATTCCTCCTCTGCATAATGAAGACCAAATGGCTGTAACGGAGATGTCCCTTGGGGCCTCCAGGAGAGGAGTTCATGCCTTACGTGTTCTCTTTGCCCTCCAAGTTCTCTTTTAAGCAGGAAGATAAAGCAGAGCCAAAATGAAGAAAGCCCACCTCCTCTTCCTCCTCCTTCATTTTCTTCTCTCCCTTTCTCCTCTTCCATCCTTTCTCCTCTTGCATTTTCTTCTCCCCCTTTCACCACCATCCCTTTCTTCTTCTCCACTTTCTTCTTCCTCTTCTTCCTTCAGCCCTCCTTCTCCTCCTCCATCTTTTTCCTTCTCCTCCATTTTCTTCTTCCCCTTCCTCCATCCCTTTCTTCTCCTCCATCCCCTCTTCCTCATGCATTTTCTTTTCCCCCTTTCTCCTCCATCCCTTTCTTCTCCATTTTCTTCTTCCCCTTCTTCCTCCCTTCCTTCTCCTCCTTCCTCCCTTTCCCCTCCTCCTCCATTTTCTTCTTTACCTTCCTCCATCCCTTTCTTCTCCATTTTCTTCTTCCCCTTCTTCCTCCCTTCCTTCTCCCCTTCAACTTCCTTCCCTCTTCATCCTGCATTTTCTTGTCCCCTTCTGTTCCATACTTCTTTCCCTTCCTCCTCCATTTTCTTCCTCCCCTTCTTCCATCCCTTTCTTCTCCCCTTCTTCAACTTTCTTCCCTCTTCGTCCTGCATTTTCTTCTCCACCTTTCTCCTCTGTCTCTGTCTCTCTCTGTCTCTCTCTTAATCTCTCTCTCAATCTGTTTCTCTCTCAATCTCTCTCAATCATGCTTTTTCTTTCTCTCAATCTGTCTCTTTCTCTCTCAATCTGTCTGTCTCTCTCTCAATCTCTGTCTCTCAATCTCTCTCTCAATCGGTGTCTCTCTCTCTAAATCACTTTTTCTTTCTCTCTCAATCTTTCTCCCTCTCAATCCCTCTCTCTGTCTCTCTCTCAATCTCTCTTTCCCTCTCTGTCTCTATCTCTATCTCTCTCAATCCCTGTTTTTTTCTCTATCTCTTTCTCTCTCTCTGTCTCTTTCTGTCTCTCAATCTCTTTCTCTCAATCTGTCTCTCTCTATCTCTGTGTGTCTGTCACTTTTTCTTTCTCTCAATCTTTCTCTGTCTCTCCCTCAATCTCTTTCTGTCTCTCTCAATCTCTTTCTCTCTCTCAATCTCTGTCTCACTCTTTTTCTCTCTCAATCTCTTTGTCTCTGTCTCTCTCAATCTGTCTCTCTCAATCTCTCTCTCAATCTCTCTCTGTGTCTGTCTCTCTCTCAATCTGTGTGTGACTCTCTCTCAATCACTTTTTCTTTCTCTCAATCTCTTTCTGTCTCTTTCTGTCTCTCTCAGTCTTTCTGTGTGTGTTTGTCTCTATCTCAATCTCCGTCTCTCAATCTGTGTCCTTCTCAATCTCTCTCTCTGTCTCTCAATCTCTTTCTGTCTGTCTCTCTCTCAATCTCTCAATCTCTGTATCTCTCTCTCTTAATCACTTTTCTTTCTCTTTCTCAATCTCTCTGTCCCTCTCATTATTTCTCTCTCCCTGTCTCTTTCAATCTCTTTCTCGGTGTGTGTGTGTGTGTCTATCTCAATTTGTCTCTCTCAATCTTTTTCTTTCTCTCTCTCAATCACTTTCTGTCTCTCTATCTGTCTCTCAATCTTTCTCTCTCTCAATCTCTCTCAATCTCACTCTCAGTCTCTCTGTCTCTATCTCAATCTCTCTCTCAATCTGTGTCTCTCTCAATCACTCTTTTTCTTTCTCTCTCTCAATCTCTCTCTCTGTCTCTCGTTATTTCTCTCTCTCCCAATCTCTCTCTGTCTCTTTCAATCTCTTTCTCTCTGTGTCTGTCTGTCTCTATCTCAATCCCTGTCTCTCTCAATCTTTCTCTCTCAGGGTGTGTGTGGGTGTCTCTCTCTCTCTCAATCTTTCTCTCAATCTCTTTCTCTCTGTCTCTGTCTCTCAATCTTTCTCTCTCTGCCTCTCTTTTTCTTTCTCTCTCTCTATATCTCTCAATCTCTTTCTTTCTCTGTCTCTGCCTCTCTCTTTCTCCCTTCCTCTCTCTCTTTCTCTCTCTCACACATTCACACACAGGTATATCCAAGTCTTCCTGCCTTCTTTAACATCACTTTTGGCTCTGCTGTGCTTTGCTTCTTGCCAGTCTGGTATTTACGACGGCGATTTGTACGACGGAGGTTGGTGTGCTGGATACAACGACAAGGACCAGTGGCTGGAAATTGATGCCAGGCGTCTGACGCGCTTCACCGGCGTGATCACACAAGGCTTGAATTCCATCTGGACGTAAGTGTTGCACAGAGGTTGGGAGGAGCAAAACCTTCTCCCACAGGTCCAGATTTTCCAAAAGTTAAGACACCAAACCCCAAAAGGTTTACTATCACTGGTTTAGGCTGGGATGGAAACCGATCAAGGCCAAAAACCATCCTAGAACTAAGGAGGAATTTCCTGACACTGAAAACAATTAACCAGTGGAACAGCCTGCCACCAGAAGTTGTGGGAGCTCCATCACTGGAGGTTTTCAAGAACAGACTGGACAGCCATTTGTCTGAATTGATAGAGGGTTTCCTGCCTGAGCAGGGGGTTGGGCCAGAAGACCTCCAAGGTCCCTCTCAAGTCTTGTTATTCTCTCTAACAAAGAGAAGTATGAGGACTGACACAGTAGATGTGTAACAGTACTTGGGGGGTTATCACAGAGAAGAGGGAGTCAACCAGAGGTGGTATTCAGCCGGTTCAGACCAGTTCTGAAGAACCAGTAGTGGAAATTTTGAGTAGTTTGAAGAACCGGCTAATCCTACCTGACTGGCCCCGCCAAGCTCATCTTTTCTCCACCTTCTATTGAGTCCCAGCTGATCGGCTGGATCTTCTTTGGTTGCCCTGCACAGGAGAACGGAGCTGGAAAGTCGGTTAGTGGAGTGTGGAGGGAAATGGGGATTTTGCAACATCCTTCCCCTGCTATTCCCACCAAGCCATGCCCACTGAACTGGTAGTAAAAAAAAAATGAATCCCATCACTGGATGGATGGATACATGAATGGATGATAGGGGAGGGAAAGGGGATTTTCCAGTAACCTTCCCCTGCCATGCCTACCAAGCCATGCCCACAGAACTGGAAGTAAAAAAATTTGAATCCCATCACTGGGGTCAACCTACTTTCCAATGCACCAGAAGATGAGACAAAAAGCAAAAAAAAAAAAACACAACTAGATGGAAACTAATGAAAGAGAGAAGCAACCTGGAAATAAGGAGACCCAGGCCCATCCCCTCTTCATCCTAGGGCACGCAGGAAGGAACGGAGAAGGGAGCAACGTGGCTCATGGGAGAGAAAAGGGCCCTGATCCCTTTCATTAGTTGCAGCTGGGAGAACAGGATATAAGAGGGGCGTTTGCACATAGGTCCTTGCTGGAAGCAAAGTGTGCTTTATCTTGGTCGAGGCTTACCTGGGTTTTGGCGTCCTCCCAACTGTGGGTGCTGCGTTATCCTTTGAAAGTCTGCAATTTATCACCCCGGCCTTTTGTGTTAATTACTTCAGTGTGGTTTGTGCTGTTTTTTTATTTCTAATTATCCGTACTTTGGGTTCGGACTGCATTTTTGCCCTTTATAGACTGTTTTTGGAAGAGTTTGTTATCCAGTCAAGAATAATTGGACATTGGGGGCCAAGTTGGAGGCATTAAAAGGAATTTATTCTACTTTGGTGACTTTGTTATTTTTGTGTCATGCCCTGGGTCATCACAGTGAGTTTTGCCTCATTTTTACGACCTTTCTTGTCACAGTGAATTGTGGCAATTGTTAAAAGCCAGGAACGCAATCGTGAAGTGAATCAGAGTGAATCCGTTGATGGCTGCAATGTCCTGGGGTTCACAAGATCCCCTTTTGCCACTTTTTGATGAGCCAAGTCAAGGGAGAAGAAGCCAGCTTCACTTAACGACCATGTTACTAATTAAACAACTGCAGCGATTCCCTTAACAACGGCAGGAAGAAAGATCATAATACAACAAAGAAACAACTGTCTTGCTTAGCAACAAAAAAGGGGGGAGAGGGCCAATTGTGGTCGTAAGTCGAGGATTACTTCAACTCTTACACAAAGGATAAATGAGGTTTTCAGGATGGTGGGTGTTCACCCAGAAGGGTGTGGATGTTGGATGAAGCACAGGGGTGGGATTCAACCGGGTTCGGACCAGTTCAAGCGAACCAGGTGTTCAAGCTACAGCTGGTTCGGCAAACCGAGATTTCAACCAACCAGCTGGCCCCGCCCACCCTGCCCCGCCCCTCCACACAGTCCATTTTCGATGCAGGTAAGTGCAGAGTCCACAAAGAGGCTCTGGGAGGGGGAAAAAACGGACCTTCCAGAAGTACCGGAAGTCTGGAAATGGGCCTCTTTCCGGCTTCTAATGGGCCTCCAGAGCCAGGGGGAGGCTGTTTTCGCCCTCCCCAGAGGCCCGAGGGAAGCCTCTGTACCCTCGGGAGGGTGAAAAACAGCCTCCCACAGAAACTGGAGGCCCACCGGAAACCAGAAACGGGAAGTTCTGTCAGGCCGTGCCCACCATGACCACACCCACCCAGCAACCGGGCAGCAAATTTGTGGCTGGGATTTTGGAATCCGCACCCCTGATGAAACAGTGATGTTACAAAGACCCGGGTGCAAATCCTGCCCTTTTGCCCCAGGCCCGTTCCGAAGTGCCTTGTTTCTCTTCTTCCTCCAGTTACAGCTGGGTGACGTCGTATAAAATCCAGTTCAGCAACGATACTCATCACTGGAAGCCTTCCAAAAACGGGAGCCAAGAGGTGGTAGGTCCTTCTCTTCCCTAGATTAGCCAAGCCCAGTTCCTGTAACCGTTCTTTCATGTTTTAGTCTCCAGTCCCCTAATCATCCTGGTTGCTCTTCTCTGCACTTTTTCTAGAGTATCAACATTTTTTTAATAATGTGGTGACCAAAACTGGATGCAGTACTCTAGGTGTGGCCTTACTAAGGCTTTACAGAATGGCATTAGCATCTCACTTGATCTCAATTGTATCCCAATGCAATTTAGGATTGCATTGGCTTTTTTGGCTGCTGCTGTACACTGTTGGCTCACATTTAGCTGGTTGTCCACTAAGACTTCAGGATTTCTCTCCCAGTTTCTGCTATTGAGCCTGGTTGCACCCAGTTTATATATTGGTACTTTTGGTTTTCCTTGCCTAAGCATAGGACTTTACTTTTCTCTACATTGTATTTCATTCTGTTAAACATGGCCCAGTGTTCTAGTCTGTCAAGGTCCATTTGAATCTTGAGCCTATCTTTTGTTTCCTTTTTTAAACCCAACCCTGAAACAGAGCTGCCTCTTGGCACTATGGGGCTGACCAACCAGAGGTGCTAAGCAAACCAAAGAGTGATCAGTAGCCCCTCCAAAATCCTTTGCCAAAGGAAGAGGATAGGGTGGGGGGCCATTGTGCCAGATCAGCAGATCAGAGAGATTTGGGAGAGTGGGCAGTCGGTCTGTGCTGGTGAATTCCCCCTGCCAAATGTGCAGAAAATCCAAATTTGTTTCACTCCAACTGTCTTTGTCCCAGATCTTCCCAGCCAACAAGGAACTTGAGATACCGGTCCTCAATTTGCTACCCGAGCCAGTCGTGGCACGTTACATCCGGATCAATCCTCAAACCTGGTTTGAGAACGGGACAATCTGCTTGAGGGCCGAGATCCTGGGATGTGCCCTGCCAGGTAGGCCCATGGTGTTGTGGCCTGTCAGCCACCGGGCCCTCCAAATCAGAGGAGGAGGAGGAGGCATGGGAGTCAAGGTCAACATCAGGGCAACCTGGGAGCACCAAGGAGGAAGAGGTAATGGAGCTGGCAGAGAGAGAGAGAGAGAGACAGAGAGAAAAAGAGAGACAGAGTAAGACACACAGAGAAAGAGAGAGACAGAGAGAGAGACAGAAAGAGGGAGACAGAGAGAGATAGAAAGAGACACAGAGAGAGAGAGACAGAGAAAGATACAGAGAGAGAGACACACACAAAGAGAGGGGGGAGGGCGAAGCCTGAGCCGTCCATCAGCCCTCAGGAGAGTCAACAGCCCCCAGGTCTGGAGGTGGCTGATGAGGAAGAACTGCTGGGGCCAGTGCCTGACGTGCGGATGCGTAGAAGGCAGAGGAGAGGAGAGCAGTGGAAATCTGTGGGCCAATCCTTGGGACAGAAGAGCCACCACTGCTAGCAAATAACTCCCCAAGCTTTGGGGATACAAGGCAGGGGCCAGAGATGAATAGATGTGGCAGACAACTATTCATCTCCCTGCCAGACAGACTTGTCAGCCTGCGGTGAAAGAGAAACTTTTTACCGGGGCTGCCAGGGCTCCTAATAAAGGAATCATTGATTTAACTTCAGAGGGTTTGTTGTGTTTGGGGAGCTGGGCCAGAATACATGGGGATTGGAGTGGGAGGGTAGGGTGAGACTCTCAGCTACCTGTCCTCACCTTGCTCCCGTTTTGAGTGCCAATGGCCCAGAACCAATACAGGCAGTCCTTAACTTACAACAGTTTATTTAGTGACCATCCAGAGTTACAATAGCACTGAACAAAAGGGACTTTGGACCGTTTCTCACACTTACAACAATTGTGGCATCCCCATGGTGGATTAAAATCCAGACGCTTGGTAAGTGACTCATATTTACAATGGTTGCAGTCATTTTAGCAACCTTCTGACAAGTCAAAGGGGAAACCAGAGTCACTTCACAACCGTGTGACTAACTTAACAACTGATTCAGTTACCAGCTGAATGGATGTTGATATAATTACTTGAGAACGCCCTTTCTATCTACGCTACAAGAGAGTTCAGGAATGGGTTAAGCTCCTCCTTCTGACATCATAGAGCTGAGTCTGCCACTATAAAAAGCCAACCTCTGGCTGGCCTGCCCATCTTTTAGGCAAGGACAGTTGACAGACATAATGTGTCTCTGGAAGATAAAGAAGAAATTAATTTCACCTCTCCCCAACCATCATAACCAGATGTATAGGGTGGGGCTGGACTCTCTTGCAGCATAGATAGAAAGGGCATTCCCAGGTAATTATACCAATGCCCATTCTTATCCATGCTACCTCAAGAGTCCAGGAATGGGACATGCCAAAGCCTGCATGTCCATGGGAGGACCAACGTCTGGTCCAGTCACTCAGACTGAGGAACCACCTGTTGAAGCACCCTCCAACCAAATGATGCCTGGGCTGAAGCAAATGAATCCAGGCGACAATGCCGTATGAACGGCAAAGCCAAAACCCAGGTAGCCACTCTGCAGATCTCCTCCAGTGACGGCTGAGTAGACCAGGCAGCCAAAGTAGCCGCATTCCTAGTGGAGTGAACCGAGATGTGCCTGGAAACTGGAGTGGACAAAGTTTGGTACACCTTGGAGATACAAGCTCTAATCCACTTAACAATTGTCGATGCAGTCACCTTGTTTCCCAGGGTAGAGGGATGGAACGACAAAAACATGACTTCAGATTTTTGAAAGGCCACCGTCTGCTTGATGTAAATCTGAAGGGCCTGCCTCACATCCAGCATATACCACCTGTGTTCCAATTCGTGTTGTGGTCTGGAGCAAAAGTCTGTCAACACAACATCTTGTACCTGGTGAACCCACGTGTTTATCTTAGGGACAAACGTGGGGTCTAACCTAAGAACTACCCTGTTCTGATGGAAAAGACCCAGGTCCTGTCGTACTGAGAGTGCCGCTAATTCGGACACTCTCCTGGCCGAGGTAATAGCCACAAAAAATGCTACCTTGAGGGACAGCATTTCTACAGATACAGATCTGAGGGGCTCAAAAGGGGCCTTGTAACTTCAACTAAATTAATAAGTCATATAGACTATTAAAAGCAAGGAGAGACATTGGCAATCTATTATTATTATTATCATTATTAGGCAAACACATATTGTTTATCTGTTTTATCTTTATTTTAAAATAATATTTTAAAGAATTATATTTGAAATAATTGAATGAAACAAAAAATCCTTTGATTGAGAATTAATGAAAGAGGCTAGAGATTTAATGTGTTTGTTTCTCTCCTTACTGAAAACTTGGGAATGGAAAAGGTAATAATAGAATTAAGTATGTATATATGAATGTATAATTGCCTGTCATATTTGTATGTAAAGGGTGATGTCCCGGAAATTTGTTGTCCATAAAAAGAATTTTTGTTTTTATGTGAAAAACTAATAAATTTGGTTAAAAAGGGGGGGGGCTTGTAAAACGACTTTTAGTAAATCGCCAAGTGGAAACCTATGTAACAACAGGGGGATCGAAGGTTATGATGCCCCCTTAGGAACCTGCGCACTGAAAGGTGATGGGACCAAGAAGCAATATCCCTCCCAGGATAGAAAGGGAGAGAGATGCTAACCTGGCGGTGAAGCGTGTTAGGGAACCAGTCCCCTTGTCTAAGCCCTTTGGTAGGAAACATAGAAACTCTGCCACAGAAGCAGAAAGAGGGGGTCTCTGGCCAAAAGGCCATGCACCAGGAGCAGAAACCCTCCAATGTCACATCAATAGATGTGCGTAGTAGATGGCTTTCAGAAGCTTGAATGGTGTAATTTTACCCTTTCATATAAAGTTGGAAAGCTCTTAAGCGCCAAACAGTTAAGCTGAACCACTGGGGCTTCAGGTGAAGTAATGCCCCTGATGCAGGGAGAATCTTGGATGCCAGGATTTCCATGGCTGGGGCACAGACAGGTTCACCAGATCTGCGAACAAAGGGTCTCCTGGGCCACTGGGGTTGCCAGGAGAATTTAGCTCTGCCTTTTCCTCCAACAACTTCTGCAATTATAGCCGGAATAATGGGAAGAGGAGGGAAAGATGTACAGGAGACCCGAAGCCAGGCACTCAAAGCGCATTGGTCTCCACCGCCCCTGGGTCAGAACCTGGTGAAGAACCTGCCCAACTGGCCTTCTGGGAGGGGGCAAAGAGGTCTACCGTTAGAGACCAAATCGGCATGACAAGTCTGAAACAGAAGAGGGGTGTAGTACTCCACTCTACTGGTCTATTGGTGACCAACTCAATCAGTTTGACCTAGACATTGGTCGACTTCCCCCAATATATGGTCGCTCCTGATGTGAAAGGTGTCTTTCTGCCCCTCCCCAGGTGCCTCTGCCTCTCTCATCAAGGCCGCTGGACCTGTCTCCCCTTGCCTGTTGACATGGGCCTTTGTGGTTCAACATTGTCCTGTCATGATTAATCCACATGGTGACCAGCCACCTCTTCCGGAAGTGTTCAAGGGCTAAGGAAACGAACTGACAACCCACCCATGAAGATGTGGCACGAGCCACAAACGCGAAGCAAGCCACACAGGACCACAGCTCACCAGCCTCAAAATCCCCAGCAACTAAGAACTAACCTCAGCACACAGGCCCCCACCCAAACAAACATACCCTCCGCCAATCAGAATACAGCCAACCCCTACCAATCAGAACACACCAAACCCCAACCAATGAAGAACAACCCCCACCCAATAGAAACACAGCCAAGCCCCCACCCAATCAAGTCACACCCACTAGCAGTTTAAAAGGAAGAAGCAGCTGCAAGCTCCCCATTACTCTGAAGAAGCACAGAGCTGAAGAAACAAGCCTGAAGATGATGGAAATGAGACTCATCGAAAACGTTGCCTAGATTCTTCCAATTTTACGCGGAAGAAATCCGAATAACCATAATATATATATATGTACACATACACCAACGACACATATATTTGGTTTCTTTAAGTTTTGCAGGTACTTACATGTGTGCAGTCAGCTTCCTTCCGGTATTATCCACGTCATTGTAGTGCTTTTTAAAGTTGTAGCAAGGTTTCAGCAGAATCTCATCTGCCATCATCAGGCTTCTGTATTGAGTTTGTATGTGGGTCAGGCTATCACAGCCAATAGTTTTAAATTTGAGGATAGCCTACTGTTGTCCCAGGATGGTTTTTTCTACATCCTGATTGGTTGGGAGTCTTGGTCTGTGTTTACTGGTCTCAACTCAACATAGAAGCCTGATGATGGCAGATGAGATTCTGCCGAAACGTTGCTAGAACTTAATAGCACAACTATAATGAGGTGGGAAAATACCCAAACAAAGCTGAATACCACACGTGTAAGTACCCGTGAAAACAAGAAAATATATGTGTGTGTGTGTGTGTGTATGTGTGTGTGTATTTGTTTTCCGAGGTTTTCGCAGGTATTTGTATGTGGATCTTTGGTTCTTCGGGTTTTCTCCTGCGTAAAGTTGGAAGTATCTAGGCAACGTTTCGATGAAGTCTCATTCATCATCTTCAGGCTTGTTTCTTCGGCTTTGTGCTTCTCAGAGTAATGTGAGCTTGCAGCTGCTTCTTCCTTTTAACTGCTAGTGGGGGTGTGACTTGATTGGGTGGGGGCTTGGCTGTGTTCTGATTGGNTCATGTTAGGTACTCGTTTGTTAATGAGGGTGAGTTTCCAAATGGCTGGTAGGCGGGAGGTATCATCTCATTTATTCATGCTGTGTGGGCATTTTTCTATCTCTATGGCTTCTCTAATTATTCTGGTGTTAATTATTCTGGTGTTCGCCAAAACCGAACACTTCAACAACAGTCATAAGTCACTTTTTCAGTGCTGTTATAACTTCAAAAAACAGTCACTAAATGCAATGTTGTAAGTTGAGGACTACCTGCATGCACCATTTTTTTCCCTAGTTAGCTCACCTTTGGTCTGCTAGCATTTAGCTCCACTCACAAAATGTTTCTTTCTCCCATTTTCCTTTATCGATAAAATACGTTTTAATTTATGCTATCCTGTGTTTCTTTCCAGATCCCAACAACATTTATCCGTGGGAATACACCTCTGGCACCAACGATAAATTGGATTTTAGGCATCACAACTACAAGGAGATGAGGAAGGTACATGGTTTTTTCTCATGAAGGACTCAAGGATCCGGCTCTTAATTAATTTCTTCTCTTAGAAAATGAATGTCAAAGTATTCAAGAGCCAGGGAAGGAGAATTACTGGGCTAGAAACTGGGCCAGACTTGTAAACAATGATAATGTAAAATAATAGCAATAATAATAATAATAATAATAATAATAATAATAATAATAATAATAATAATAATAATAATAATAATAATTGGAAGGGACCGTGTAAGTCATCTAGTCCAACCCCCTACCCAAGCAGGAGACCCTACACCATTTCTGACAGATGGGCAGTCCAGTCTCTTCTCGAAAGCCTCCAGGAATGGAGCTCCCACAATTTCTGAATAACAGAGTTGGAAGGGACCTTATAGGTCATCTAGTCCAACCCCCCATCCAGGGTTGCACTGGCTTTTTTGGTGGCTGCTGCACACTGCTGGCTCATGTTTAGCTGGTTGTCCACGAAGACAATGGGGTCAGCCAGATTCACTTAACATTTGCAGTGATTCACTTACAAACTGTGGCGAGAGAGGTTGTCAAACGGGAAACTCACCTAACCACCGTCTCGCCACAACCGTGTGACTCTTAATAAATCGCAGGGATCCACTTAACAACTGTGGCAAGAGAGGTCATAAAAGGGGACAAAAAAACCCTCAACAACAGTCTCACTTGGCAATAAAAATGTTGGCCTCCCTTCTGGTTGTAAGTCGAGGATTACCTGTAGGGTTGTTTTTTTTTAAGCAGTTTTGCCTTAAAAATTCCTTTTAAAATATCTTGATTTTTCGGTGATTCATTTATAAAACATATCGCAAGATACGATGGTGAAGTGAATTAAGCCCCTAAAACTTTATTTTTACATCCAGATTTTAGATTCCTAGGGAAAAAATAAAACTTGACTGGGTCTTAACTCATCCTTCCTACCCTGGAAGCAATAGTGGTATTGAAGGAAATCTGGAAGATCCGTGCAGCAGTTTGGAAGTGAAAGTACATTCCAACACTTATCTTTAAAAGATTGTAACTTAACTACCAGAGCTTTTGCCCACGAATATATTTAATTGGAGAACGTGATTGATGACACCCAGCCCATAATTGGAGAATGTGATTGATGACACCCAGCCCGTAATNATATATTTAATTGGAGAACGTGATTGATGACACCCAGCCCATAATTGGAGAATGTGATTGATGACACCCAGCCCGTAATTGGAGAATGTGATTGATGATACCCAGCCCGTAATTGAAGAATGTGATTGATGACACCCAGCCCATAATTGGAGAACATGATTGATGACACCCAGGCCGTGAACGTGCTCAATTGGAAAATCTGGTTTATGACACACCCAGGAGGGAGGGAGGCAACAGGGTCACAGGTGACTGTAAATTACGTATGCCAGAGTTGGCTTGCTGTTAGGATTCCAGCAATCACCTTAATTAAATCATGATTCTCGAGCCAAACTTCAAAAAACTTCAAAGGATTCATTAGAGGCAACATACAGGGCAGTATGTCACCTCTAATAAATCCTTTAAAGTTTTTTGAAGTTTGGTTCGAGAGACATGATTTAATTAGGGCGATTGCTGGAATCCTGACAACCCATTCAAGCGAACCGGTAATAAAAAAAAATAGTGCCGGTTTGGTCAACAATCAGCTGAGCTGCGTGATTTAGATTAGCTAGAAAGCTGGAAATCGTTGGATTTCTTGCTTTCTGGCTAATCTAAATTGCGCAGCACAGCTGATTTTTCTGCCTCACTGTTGTACTTACCTTCAAAATGCTTCTTTTTTTCAGCACCCAGGGAGGCTTCCCTGAGGCCCAGTAGGCAAAAAAATGGGGTGTGGAGAGGGGGGTTGCTGTGGAAAAAAAACCACAGAGCCATGCCCTCCCAGTCTCATGACCACCCGGCCACGTCCACCTAATCACACCCATACAACCGGAAGTAAAAAAAATGTGAACCCCACCACTGCCTGAAAGGGATGAAGGAAAACATATCTGGTCACCATTTCAGAGATTTTCATTCAGAGAAATTGAATTCTCTCCCGGCAGTTGATGAAAAATGTCAGCGAGGCTTGTCCGGATATCACAAGGATATACAGCATCGGGAAAAGTTACCTGGGCTTGAAAATGTATGTCATGGAGATATCAGACAACCCAGGGAAGCATGAAGTAGGTGAGTGACATCTCGGGATGCTCTATCCCATTTTGCAGGAAGAGAGTTTAATTGGAATTTGGCTGCAGAAGATGGGGATTGTGGCTTGTTTCCATTGTCAAGGAGCTTCTCGGCCAATTGGGTCCAAGGGTCTATCTAGTTTAGCCAGTTTCTCAACTGGGACCAATTGAGTGGACTTCAACTCCCAGAATCCCCCAGTCGGCCTTGGAATCTCTCTTGCTGCTTTCTCAAGTGTTTCTCAATCTGGGCAAGTGGACTTTAACTCCCAGAATTCCCCAGCCAGCAAAGAATTCTGGGCGTTAAAGTCCATCCATATCTCACTTGCCGAGGTTGGGAAACACAGCCCTTGCATGTCCCAAGTGGGTTGGGGATCCACCAATGGGGTCCTTAGATGATCCCTCAAGAAACGCCCACCTCACACACACACCCCAAGACGTTATCATCCCTGCGCCATTGCAGGAGAACCGGAGTTCCGCTACGTGGCCGGCATGCACGGCAATGAGGCGCTGGGCCGGGAGCTGGTGCTCAACCTGATGGAGTATCTCTGCCAGGAATACAAGCAGGGCAACCCTCGCGTCCGGAGGCTGGTCACCGAGACCCGGATCCACTTGATGCCCTCCATGAACCCCGATGGTTACGAGACAGCCTACAAGCTGGTGCGTGGCACAGTGGCACTGTGTGGGTGTGGGTGTTTCTGTCTGTCTGTCCTTGGGGAGCCACCCCATTAACTCTGCTTCCAGTTACCAAACTGGCACACATGAGAATGATTTCGCAAAAGCCTTGCAAATGCTTAAAGTTTAAAGTGAGTTTCTCGGTTGAAGGGCTCACGTTTTGACGGGTTTGATCCGGAAAGGCACCCAAATCCCACTTTGTTGGAAAGAGCTTCCCTGAAAGTCGTCTGAATCCAGGATAGGCTGGAGGGTAGCTAGAAGATCTTTCTTTTTCTTTCGCTTTCTTCCTTCCTCCCTCTCTCCCTGTTTCATTCCTTCCTTTCTTCTCATCTTCCCTTTTCTCTGCCTTCCTTCCTCCCTCTCCCCTCCCTCCTTCCCCCCTCCCTTCTTTCACCTCCCTCCCTTCCTCTTCCTATCTTTCCTCCCTTTCTTTTTCTTTTCTTTTTCTTTCTCCATCTCTTTCTTCCCTTCCTTCCATCTTTCTTTTTCTCTGTCTTTCTCTCTCCTTCATCTCTTTCCTTCCTTCCTTCCCTCCATCTTCCTTCTTTCTTCCTTCTTTCCTCCCTTCCTTCCTTCCTTGATCCCAATGGGGGTCCCCAAACCCACTGAACCAATCAGTATTCAAAAGCTTTTGGGGGGAAAAAAAATGGGGGAGCCAATCTGAGGAAGGAAATTCCATAGGGAGGGAGCTATCACTGAGAAGGCCCTGTTTCCCAGGTCCCTCCAGATGGACTTCCTTGGTTGCTGAGACCCACCACGTCCTGCCTTCCTGCTCTGAGGGCTGTGGAGATATAACTGGGGAATGGATTACTGATTTCCCCCAGGCCGGGCCATCCGGAGGGCACCGGGTGCAGTCTCCAACCCCTCCTTCCTTTGGTGACTCTGCAGGGCTCGGAGCTGGCTGGCTGGGCGATGGGCCGATGGACGTACGAAGGCTTTGATCTCAACCACAACTTTGCCGACCTCAACACAGAGCTGTGGGATGCCGAGGATGCCGAGCTGGTGCCCCACAAGTTCCCCAACCACTACATCCCCATCCCGGAGTCATATACCTTCCCTAATGCCACGGTGAGTCCAGCATTCCTCAGCCAGTCAACCTTTGGCCTTCAACTCCCAGAATTCCTCAGCCGGCCATTGAGCCAGTCAGCCTTGCGGCTTTCAGTTCCCAGAATTCCTTAGCCGGCCAGCCACCTTGTGGCCTTCAACGCAGGCTGAGGCATTCTGGGAGTTGAAGTCTACAAAGTCTGTAAAGTTGCCCCAGGTCCCCTGGCCTAAAGGGAGGGCCTCTCTACTCTGGCTCATCCTGAACTGTTGTTTTTTTTCCTACCAAGGTTGCCCCTGAAACCCGGGCGGTTATCAGCTGGATGCAGCGCTACCCCTTCGTGCTGAGCGCCAACCTTCACGGAGGGGAGTTGGTGGTGACCTACCCCTTCGACATGACCCGCACCTACTGGAAAGCCCAGGAGCTGACCCCCACCGCTGATGACCCCGTCTTCCGATGGCTGGCCACCGTCTATGCCACCTCCAACCTGGTGATGGTGGACAATGAACGGCGGCGTTGCCACTACGACGACTTCATGCAGGAAGGAAACATCATCAACGGAGCCAACTGGCACACTGTGCCAGGAAGTAGGTGAACGGGATGTCCTCCAAGAGGACTAGCAGTAAACTAAACAGACTAGCACTAAACAGAGGGTTGTCCCAAAAGTGCTGTTTGGGTTTTTCAAGAGCCATTTCGCACGGAGGCTCGGGGAGGATGAAAATCAGGCCTCCTGGAAGTTCGGGAAGGCCGGAAATGGGTCAATTTCTGGCTCCCAGAGAGCCTCTGTAGCCTGGAGAGGACGTTTTCACCCTCTTGGAGGCTCGAGGAAAGCCTCTGGAGCCCGGGAGGGCAAAAACACACACCACACCCTGCCATGGTGCAGGAGACTGACGAGGCCATGCCCACCCAGCAGCCAGGCAGAGAATCCGTTGCTAAAATTTTTGAAGCCCACCTCTGTTTCCCCACCCACCCACCCAGAAGGGTTGGGGAACTCTACCCCTGTTCTGAACCAAACCCTTTTCCAATAAAACAAACACGAACCAGAGCAAACAGAAATCTTTTAATGAGTCTTACAAATCGACAGTTAAAAGGCTGCGGCAAACTAATTAACTTTGATAAACACAAACCTTGCCAAAACTGTGCGAGACTACCAAGAATAACAGATAAGAAGTATTTCACAACACAAGAGTCTTCAAATAGCAACTTAAGATATTGTAATGTCCACAAGGCTGAGTTTCAAAACGTCTTTGCTTCCTGCAAAGAACATCCAATTCACAGCTGGCTTTTATCTTCTTGAAGGAGGGGCCATTACCTTGCAGCCTTACTCCTGAGTTGCCCGTGCTGCTGCAACTGCTCTTTGCTGCGCGCAGTTGCACTTGGCACGGGCTCCTCGGGAACCTCCTCATCGCTGCTGCCAGCCCCCACAATCTCCGAAGGCAGCAGTCCACTCTCGAATGGTCCTGGCCCCTCATCTGAGTCCTCGCTCTCCTCAGCCGTCCATACCTGCTGCTAGCTAATCACAACAGCCCCTGGGGTCAAAGAGATGCCTGCTCAGGTCCTCTCTTCTTGCAGGTATGAACGACTTCAGCTACCTGCATACCAACTGCTTTGAGGTGACCATCGAGCTCTCCTGTGACAAATTCCCACACGCTTCGGAGCTTCCCCAGGAGTGGGAGAACAATAAGGAATCCCTGTTGTTGTACATGGAACAGGTAGGGGGGTCACCTGTATTGCTCCCCCTCCCTCTCCCTTGCATTTCAACCCAGGGTCCTAATCCATAATTTATTGTCACCCTTGACCCTGGTTTTCCCCCACCCTTTGGGTGTATTGTAATTCATATTTTTGAATGGGACACATCCATAGCCAAGAATCATCAATCAGCCTCTCCAGTTAGATATTTGCACGACAAACTTCAGTCACCTAGTTGCTATCTTTGAAAATATTTATGAAATGCAGTTTCGGTTTGCAAGCTGCTGCACGGTTCCCCCCTCCCTTTCTCTTGACAAAAAAAACCAGAGAAATATTTTATGAGTTGACATTTTGCTTGTTAAAAGGTTGCCGAAGGGGATCCCAGGACATGGCAACCGTCGTAAATATGAGTCACTTGCTAAGCATCTGAATTTTGATCACGTGACCACATGGGATGCTGCAATGGTCGTTAAGTGTGAAAAACAGTCCCCATTTTTTCAGTGCCGTTGTCCCTTCGGTAACTGAATGAACCTCTGTAAGTCAAGGACTCCCTATATTTCCCACACAGGGCAGAAGACTCGAGAACAGCAACATGGGATTTGGCATAGAGAAAGTCCTCAACTTACGATCGTAATTGAGCCATAAGCCATGCCGGTCCTAAGTCATTTTCCATTGTTAGGCAGGTCATCACGTGACTGTGCCAATTTTACAACCTTTCTTTTGTCCGGCAGTCATTAAGTGAATCACCATAGTGGTTAAGGGAACACCACAATCATTAAGCCAGCCCATTGTCCACAGCGAGCAGCTTTTGGGGGTTGCTTTTGGGCCCTAAGACAGGACTAGAATTCACCGCCCTGTGCTCTCCAGTCTCCAGTCTGGGGCCTTAATCATCTGCCTCCTTTCAGATCCACCGAGGGATTAAAGGGATCGTCCGGGACAAAGACACGGAGGGAGGCATCGCTGATGCCATCATTTCCGTTGACGGCATCAACCACGACATCAGGACAGGTACCAAAAAGGCTGGGCATGGCCCATGTGGGCAGCCGGTGCAATGGCTCTCCCCGTTAAACTCCTCTTCTGTTTACCAATAAGGGAGAATATTTGCAGCTCGGGGTTGAACGGAGGGTGGTTTCCTTGCAGACATTTCATGACCCAACTAGGTAACAGCATCAGGGTTAGAAGGGAGGGGGCATTTGCAGAGAGGAAGAGGAGGAGGAGGGAGGGAGGGAGGGAGGATGACTGTGGTGTCCTTGGTGGTCTCTGAGCTGGGTGGCTTCCTTGCAGACGTTTCATGACCCATCTAGGTAACGTCAGCAGTGCTGTTCAACATTACTGATGATGTTGCCTAGTTGGGTAATGAAACTTCTGGAAGAAAACTGCACCAAGGACCCCACAGCCATCCTCCTCCTCCTCCTTCCCCTCCTCTTTGAAAACCTCACTGCCTTCTAGCACTGATAATATTCCTTAGTTCGGTAATGAAACGCCAGCAAGAAAGCAACCAAGCTCAGAGAGCACCAAGGACTTCAGTCCTCCTCCTCCTGTTGCTGCTTTCCCCATCCTCCTTTGTTCCTCCTCCTCCTGTTCCTCTCCACAAACCCCCCAACCCTTCAAGCACGGATACTATTCCCTAGCTGGGTAATGAAACATCTGCCAGAAAGCAGCCAAGCTCAGACAGTGCTAAGGACCCCTCTTCCATTCCCCCCCACCCCCCGGCAGCTTTCGATGGGGACTACTGGCGCCTGCTCAACCCCGGCGAGTACGAGGTGACCGCCACGGCCGAGGGCTACCACCCTGTCACCCGGACCTGTCACGTCTCTTACGAGAACAACCCCACCCTCTGCGACTTCCGCCTGACCAAGACCCCCAAGCAGCGTCTGCGAGAGATCCTGGCCAAGGGCGGGAAGGTGCCCAAGGACCTGGCACTGCGTCTGCGCCAGCTGCGTCTGCGCCAACTGCAGGCCCAGGGACAGGCCCAGTGAGGGCAAGGAAAGGCCGCCAGGCAGCGCCCCGAGGAGGATGTGGCTCTCGGGCCCCTTCTTCTGCCTGGGGTCCTTTCGGTTTGGGGAGGCTTGCGAGAATGCCGATCTTCGGCCCCCAAACGGTGAATGTGCCTCCTGGACTTTCAAAAGAACCGAGATATCCTAGCCTGGCATTTTATGGAGAAATATGGTGATAGTTTTGCAAATACCTGAACATTTCTCTTTCCTTCCTTCCATCCTCTCCTTTTCCCGTCTTTCGTTTCTGTTTAATTCCTCTATTTCCTCCTTTTCTTCTTCCTTCATTCCATTTTTATCCCTCCTTTCTATCTTTTCTTTCACTTTCTCCTTCTTACTCTTTTCTTATCATTTTTTTTCCTCTCCTGTTTCCTTTTCTCTTTTACCCCTTCCTTCCTCTACCCTCCCTCCCTTCTTCCTTCTCTCATCCCCATCTCCTTCCTTCCTTTCCTTCTCTCATCCCCATCTCCCTCCCTCCTTCCTTCTTCTCCTCTTTTGTTTAATTCCTCCATTTCCTTTCTTCCTTTTCTTATCCTTCCTTCATTCCATTTTTACCCTTCCTTTCCATCTTTCCTTTCGCTTTCTCCTTTTCTTAGCCTTACCTTGTCATTTTCCTTCCTCTCTCCGTTTCCTTTTCTCTTTAACCCCTTCCTCCCTCTACCTTTCCTTCCTTCCTTCCTTCATCCCCATCTCCTTTCTTCCCTCTCCTGTTTCCCTGTTTACGTTTCTTAATTCCTTCATTTCCTTCCTTCTTTCTTTCTCTTTCATTCCATTTTTTCTTTCCTTTCTATCTTTCCTTTCACTTTCTCTTTCTCTTAGCCTTTCCTTATCATTTTCTTTCCGTTTCCTTCTTTTACTCCCTTCCTTCTTCTAATTTTCCTTCCTCCTCCTTTCCTTCTCTCATCCCCATCTCCTCCCTTCCTTCCTTTCCTTTTCTCCCTCTTTCATTTCCATTTCTTAATTCCTCCCTTTCCTTCCTTCCTTTTCTTTTTTCTCCTTCCTTCCTTCCATTTTTTCCTTCCTTTCCATCTTTTCTTTGACTCTTTCTCCTCCCCTTAGCCATTCCTTCCTTATCATTTTCCTTCCCCCTCCCCTGTTTCCTTTTCTCTTTTACCCTTCCTTCCTCTACCTTTCCTTCCTTCCTCCTCCCTTCCTTCTCTCACCCCCATCTCCTTCCTTCCTTGCCATTCATAGACAAGTTCTCTTCTCTTATTGCTTCATCTCTCCCACAGTTGAATTCCGGACACAAAAAACTGAAGATGCAGGAATATCACGGCTAAAAAAGTACAGGCAGTCCTTGGCTTACGACCACAACTGAGCCTCAAAATTTCTGCTGTTAAGCAAGACGTTTGTCAAGTGAGTTTTGCCCGACTTTGTGGCCTTTCTTGCTGCAGTGGTTAAAAGCACCGCTGCAGTTTTTAAGTTAGCAACATGGTCATTAAGTGAATCTGGCTTCTCCGCTGACTTTGCTCGTCTGAAGGTCGCAAAAGGGGATCACATGACACACACACCCCGGGATACTGCAGCCATCGTAACTATGAGTTGCCAAGCATCCGAGTTTTGATCACGTGGCCGTGGGGACACTGCAACGGTCATTAAGTGTGAAAAACGGTCCTTAGTCACTTTTTTCAGTGCCATTTTGGTCACTAAACAAACGGTTGTAAGTTGAGGACTACCTGTACACCTTCTACAACTTAGTCCCCTCCCCCACTTCTCCCCCCTCTCTGTATTCCACACTGTTTTCTTAAGCCCCCACGAATGGGAATGACCCAAAATAGATCACAGCTCTGCATCCGGCAGGCTGGTCCTGGCAGAACCGGCTGTCTGCTTCTCCGGATCAGGAAGCACGAAGTGCTTGCCAGGCAACATTTGGGGCAGGGCAGGAGAATCCTGGCATATTATGAGAATGGCTTCCATGAAAATTGCCACTTCCTTGCAAGTCAAGGGGCATTCAAAGAGTTTTTACCAAATAAATCCTTTGGATATTTAATCTTTCCTAGGTTCTGTGCCACTGCTTTCTATTCTCTCACCTTCCGCAGAAGACAAAGGCCACACACCAGTGGTGGGATTCAAAATTTTTTACTACTGGTTCTGTGGGCATGGGTTGGTGGGCATGGCAGGGGAAGGATGCTGCAAAATCCCCCTTCCCTCCTCACCCCACTAATTGTTCTGACCCAACCTGGTTACCAGAAAGAAAATCTCAAACTCAGTAACTCAAACCTTCACAGCTTTAATCTACAAATAAACTTCTTTGTAGATAAAAATATGGCTTGCAGCCAATTAGTCCAACCACAAAAGCCTTGACAGAATTCTTCAGATAAGCCAGAGTCTCTACACACAATGCTGAGTTCTTAAAAAAATTTTCCTTTCTGCAAAAGCAAAAACCCTTTGAAACCAGGCTTATATTCCCTGAAGGGTGGGGCCATTACGTTGCATTCTTACTCCCGAATCGCCTGTGCTGCTCCAGCTGTTCTCTTCTACAAATCATCCTGCGCTCACTCACACTTAGCACAGGCTTCTCGGGAACCTCCTCCTCACTGCTGCCGGCTAACCACAATACTAACCTGCTTTCCAGCTCCGTTCTCCTATGCAGGGCAACCAAAGGAAACCCAGCTGATCAACTATGGGCATGTCTAGGTGGGTGTGGCTTGGTGGGCATGGCAGGGGAAGGTTACTGCAAAATCCCCATTCCCTCCCCACTCCACTAACCTGCTTTCCAGCTCCATTCTCCTGTGCAGGGCAACCAAAGAAGACCCAGCCAATCAGCTGGGACTCAATGGGAAGCATAAAAGAGATGGGGTTGGCAGGGCCAGTGACAGGTGGGATTGACCGGTTCTCCCAACTACTCAAATTTTCCGCTACTGGTTCTCCAGAACTGGTCAGAACCTGCTGAATACCACCTCTGCAACACACCAAATTGCCAAGTAGTATAGTCACACCTCCATGCTGGTTAAGGCCTGCTGTTAAGATCTACCTGAACAATTATTAGAAGAGGTGAGTTTTATCAGCCCAACAGTAGAAAAATGAAACAGGCTTACGTTTGTGAAGTTGGAAGGGGATGGTTTAGGGTAGCATTTCTTAACCTTGGTCACTTGAAGATGCGTGTGGACTACAACTCCCAGCCAGCATGTGATGCCCAGAATTACAGAAAGGGGTTTCTAGGTATGGTCTCAACAAGGGACACTTTTGTGTGATATGGGCAGCTATACAATATGACAGATTAGGCCAGAGGTCCCCAAATTTGGCAATTTTAAGACTTGTGGTCTTCAACTCCCAGAATTCTGGGAGTTGAAGTCCACAAGTCTTAAAGTTGCCAAGTTTGGAGACCTCTGGATTAGAAGGAGACACAAAGAGAATGGAGATAGATAGGTACAGTGGAGATAGGTAGGTAGGTGGTAGATGAGAGAGGGAAGGAGGGAGGGGAGAGAGAGGGGGGGAAAGTTAGCACTCACACCCTTTCCTCGAAGAATGAAATATGTTGAGGAATATTATTAAAAGGCAGGATAAAATATTTTCCCTAAAAGAAAAAATACAAATCTTAAAGGCGCTGTCCCACTGCACGTACAGATGCAAAGCGGATGTAAAACATTAAAAAAAGCTTGCCATCCGTTGGAAAACGCTATGCATCCGTTGATTTGCATTACGTTTTCAATTACGCTCTATCCGTCGAGCATCCTCACTTGCGATTTCATCCGCGCAAGAAGTTTTTGAAGCTGCGACAAAACTTTGGTGAAACGAATGAACTTTTCCGCCATGGTAATTGATGTAAAATCCATGACATACGAGTAACAAAATGTTGTATGTCCGTTTATCATACCGGCCGTTAAACGTTTGCTCAGTATCCTCTCTGCATCCCTCTGGGCATCCTCCGCAACTCACATCCGCTTGCAAGCTGAAAAAACGGAAAAAGAGGGAGGAAGCGAAAGGTACACGGGAACGTCCTTCACAGCCGTTATGTAGCACGGAAATAGAAAGATGCGTTTGATACCGATATACATCCGCGTTGGCATCCCCTTTCTTTCCTTTAGGCGTTACGTGATTGCATCCGCTTCATCCGCTAAATGCGTCCGCTTGGAAATCTCCCCCGAACCCCCTTCGCCGAAGGTGTCATCCGCTGTCATCCACTTAGGCTCTCCTATGGAACATCCGTTTAAACACCCCACTTACATGCTACCCACATCCGTTTCTTTTCCATTCTGTTTATGCAAATTTTTCGCCGACTTTTTGGGGGGGATGACAACGGGATGGAAAGCCACCCCCAAAATTTTGCTCGTCCGCTGTGTCCTTTATGCATACGTTTTGCGTCCGTCGGCCAATGGGACCTAGCCTTAAGGTAGACACAAACTCAGAGCTCCAACTCCCTGCCAGAGCTCCCTGCCAGCAGATATTTTGTGCCCATTGAGAAAGATTGGGCCTATCTACAAAACAAAAGGCCTCCAGCTCCAGGATGATGGGATTAAGACATGATCTCTCAGGACATCATAGGATTAACCCTCTACCATCTAGCAGCAGAGCTTCACTACATTGTGTCACCCTCCAAACTTCGACCAAACTTAGCTCAGACAAACTTGACCCCTACATGGCCCCATGGAACCTGACAACAGACAACAGAATACACCTTCTTGCACAGGAACAGGAAGATCAAGTGCAAAGCCTAAGAGAAGGTATAAAAACCGCTCACTCTCAAATCCATGTGGTCAGTTGCACCAGAACCTCCTGGATTGGAACTGGACCTGGATATTTCTTCCAACAATACATAACTAGATAGATAAGATAGATGAATGATCGATGGAAGATTGATGGATAGAAAGACAGACAGGCAGAATGGAGATAAATACAGCGGAGAGATGATAGGTAGGTAGGTAGGTAAGAAGGTAGGTAGATAACAGATAGATACATAGACAATAAACAGATGTAATAGATGGCAGATAATAGATTTATAGATATGATAGATGATAATATAGATGATAGATACATAGATAATAGATATAATAGATGATTGATAAATAATATAGATGATAGACAGATATAACCAATATGACATAGATGATAAATATAGGTGATACATAGATAATAGACAGATGATTGATAGATAATATAGATGATACATAGATAATAGATATGATAGATTGATATATAATATCGATAGATAATAGATGATAGATAATATAGATGATAGATACATAGATAGATAATAGATATAATAGATAATAGATAGATAAATAGATAATATGATAGATATTTAATAGATGATAAATCGATAGATGGTAGGTAGATGAGAGGGAGAGATTAGAGAGAGAGAGATGAGACACACACACATAGAAACAGATGATAGATAGGATGGATATATATTAGAGACAGACACAGAAAGAAGATGGGGGAAAACTCACTTGACAAATATGTCACTTAGCAACATAAATGTTGGCCTCGACTGCGATCCTACCTGAGCTAAACCACCACGTGACGGCTGTTTCCCTCCCTATGAATGATGGGAACCATAGTCCCGACGCCTGCACGGCCGCCAGGTGCAAACGGCGAGACCTGCGCCTGCGCGGCCACTTGGGAGGAGCTCCCGAGGCCCCCTTGGAGCCTTGGGGACCTTTCCTCCACCCACCACCCACCCGCCCATCCCGTCCGCGGAAGGGCGCGCAGGCGCGCTAGCGGCCGCACGTGCAAGCCTGGCTGACCGCGCCCCTTTTCCCCCAGGTCGAAAGAATGAGTCCTCCGGGCTGCCGATTCTTTACCATAGAGGTGGGACGGTCTCTCTCCGACTTCTCGGGAAGAGCCGGAAGCGCGCTCGCCATCCGGAAATGACGACCTTTGATGTGACCAGTGCGAGGCCGCNGCGCTCGCCATCCGGAAATGACGACGTTTGATGTGACCAGTGCGAGGCCGCGGCGTTGCTGCTGAGGGCGGCGGTGTCGTAAGAGGTGGAGGCGGCGTTCGCCCGCAGGTACTTCAGCCTCCCAGGGGCAGCAGGCTGACGATGGCTTCCTTATCCGGGCAGCGAGAGCGGGCCGGACCCCAGGGACTCTCCTGTCCGTGCGGCGCCCAACGGGGGTGGCTTGCTCTCCATTGTGTGTGTGGGGGGGGGGAGGGNCCAACGGGGGTGGTTTGCTCTCCATTGTGTGGGGGGGGGGGGGAGGGACTACAACACTCATCGTCCGCGGCTGCCGCAGAGACTCCGTTTTTCTCTAGCCTGGAGCCGCCAGATGCACAGCACTGCCGTGATTTTTCATCCACGGTTGGCCTACTTACATAGTGCAGCTTCATCAGAATAGAGCTGGAAGGGACCTTGGGAGGTCATCTAGTCCAACCCACAAGCAGGAGACTCTGTAGCATTTCAGACAAGTGGCTGTCCAGTCTTTTCTTAACCAGTTTAACATTTTTATTGAGTGAGAAGATAAAAACCTGTCTCTTCTTTAAAAACCTCCAGCGATGAACCACCCAGAGCTTCTGGTGGCGAGTAGTTCCACTGGTGAATTGTCCTCCCTGTTAGGAAGTTTCTCCTTAATTCCAGGTTGCTTCTCCCCTGGATTAGTTTCCAGTCATTGTTTCCTATCTTGCCTTCTGGTGCTTTGGAAAATAAGTTGACCCCCCTCTTCTTTGGGGCAGCCCCTCAAATACTGGAAGGCTGCTATCATGTCCCCCCTAAAAGTCCTTTTCTCTGGACTAGTCAAACCCAAATCTTGCAACCGTTCTTCGTATGTTTTACTCTCCAGGCCTTTAAACATCCTGGTGGCTCTTCTCACTTTTTCCAAAATCTCAACATCTTTTTTGTAATGTGGGGGCCAAAACTGGGTACAGTATTCCAGGTGCGGCCTTACTAAGGTTGTATAAAGCAGTACTAATAGTTCACATGGTTTTTGATTCTTTGCCTCTGTTTGTACAACCCCAGACTGTATTAGCTTTTTTTGGCTGTTACTGCACACAGCTGGGTTCATGTCTAAATGATAGTCACTAGGACTCCAAGGTCCCTCTCACAGTGACTGTTTTTGAATCAGGTTTTGTCAAATCTATACTTATAGATTTGATTTCTGTACCTTTGACTTTTTCCTCCTTCCTAACTGTAAAATTTTGCTTTTCTCCATATTTTTGTTAGATAGGGCCCTTTTGTTCAGGCATGCTAAGATCTTTTTGCATCCTGAGGTGTTGGCTTCCCCAGTATGTCCTTCCCAGTGTGTGAATTACAACTCCCATAATCCATGATTCCCTCTTCTAGCACTCCAAAAGTATAAGACTAAAAGGCCCATCCGCCACAAGTTTATAGGTCCCAACAGTTTATAGGTTGTCCCAAGTTATATAGGTTATATATAACCTTATAACCCTTATAGGTCCCAAAACTAAAAGATCCCAACAGCTTATAAGTTATCCCAACCTGGTCCTCGATTTTTTTTCAAGGGACACACTACCCATCCTCCAAAATTTATATTGGCATTGCTGTTAGGCTTGATGCCTGAGCCACTCTTGGTGGTTTGGGAGGTGGGAATTTATTTGGTTGTGCCTTCTGATCAATTGTCTTTTTTTCCTTTGGTATATTTTGTTTTTATTTTTTATTTATAAGCCACCACGGACTTAGCGGTCTCCAAAATTTGAAAGAATCAATGCAGGTAGTCTTCAACTTACAACCATTTATCTAGTGACTGTTCAAAATTATGATGACACCTCAAACAATTCATATTGACAACTTTTTTTCACGCTTACGTTGCAGGTCACAGGATCAAAATTCAGATTCGGGATCAGAATTGAGATGTTTGGCAATGGACTCCTATTTATGATAGTTGCACTGTTACAGTTCTTAAGTGAATCACTGCAGTGGCACAGTTGTTAAGTGAATCTGGCTTGTCAGAAGGTCCCAAAAGGGAATCACTTCAACCATCATAAATATGAAGTCAATTGCCAAGCTACTGGATTTTGACCCAAAATACCAAATATAGCTCAAATGTTATTTTATCTGGAGAATCAGAGAAGAGGGACAGCAGAAACTGGTAGCTGCCCTGAAAAATTCCCTTCCCCACAGCAAGGGAAGCTGAGATGGTTAAAATGCTTCTTTTATCCAAATAAGAGATTATGTTTAATTTTGTCTCTAGTTTGAAATTGCTTCCTGACTTTGGGTTTGCAATGTGGGGAAAGAAGATATGAAGATTCAATTCTGTTTTTGTAAATTAGACTTATTGTTATAGAAATGGCTTGAATGTCCTGTTGTGTAAAAGGAAAACATTGTGGTTGCAATGTTGTTCCCTTTGACTGTGCCAAAGAGAGTTAGAAGTTGGCGCTCTTTCCCTTTTTTTCATTCCATTATGCTATACCTCCTCTTTTCCCCTTCCTCTCTTCTTACTTTTCAATGGTTTTTTTTTGTTTGTACCCTGTTTCTCCAACAATACGGCCTCCTCCAAAAGGAAGTCCCAGCATGTTTTATAGGCATGAAATGAAATTAAGCCCCTCCCCCCAAATTAAGGCCTATATTAA
>BHFT01001093.1:0-28447 GCA_004320025.1 Laticauda laticaudata | reverse complement strand
TGTGCTCCCCCGGAAGCCCTGCGGATGTGCCATCCGCTTCCATCCATTTCCATCCGCTAGGCTTCCGTGGAGCATCCCCTTTACATCCTGGTTACATCCTCCCCCCGTCTGTTCCTTTCCATTGTTGTCCGCTCTCTTTATGCAAATTCGGGGCACTTTTGAGAGCGGATAACAACGGATGGAAAAAATTTTCTCTTCCGCTGTGTCCTTTTTACATACTTTTTGCATCCGTCGGCCTATGTGACAGGCCCTTTACATAGAAGAGATGGTTAATCAGAAAGTAGAGTTCAGATCAGAAATGTTCTTAATAGGAATTATTCATGAGAAATACAGTAAAGGAACAATATATTTAATGATACATATAATAACAGCTGCAAGATTGGTGTATGCCCAAAACTTGAAGAGTGAAGATACCCCTACAGAAAGTGAAATAATAAGGAAAATATTAGTATGTGCAGAGATGGACAGACTAACTTTAGAAATCAAGGATAAGGGTGAGACAGAATATTATGAAGTCTGGAGTAAAATGTACCAATGGCTAGAGTCAAGGAAAAAGAAAGAAAGGGATGATGCTTTGTGGGAATGAAAGCTAAGGTTTTGTGAACTAGAGAGAATGGAATATGATGGATAAATGTGATATGATACAAATGCATGAGTATAAAGGACATAAAGAAAAAAAAGAGATGAATAAAAAACCAGGTTATAAATATGTATATAATTGTACATAAATGTAGACAAACGTAAATAATACGCAACTAGCACTATACTAATGACATAAGGGAAAAAGGAAAATTAACTGTTATGTGTATCTCTGTACTGTAGTTTGTATGGCCAAAATGATGGCCAAGAAAATCACACTGTGTTCATTTTTAATATTTATTCAATAAAAATTTATTAAAATTAAAAAACAGGAAAAAAAACAAAGATAAGCACGTTAGGAATGACAAATTTTGCATTTGAATAGCCAAAATGGAGCTGTACTTCATTTTTAGTGCAAAGACCAATGCCTCTTTCTCCCTTAACTGAGGCTGATGATGAGGGTGGAATGAAGTAGGGGCAGCAAAATGAAAAAAAGAAGTTTCAACATTCTCACAGAATTATCAGAGAAGAATTTTCAGGGAGACATCGAGGATCATTTTACTGACTGACTCAAGGTTGACTTGGCCTTCCGTACTGCTGAGGTTGATAAAATGAGGACCCAGATTGTTGGGGGAAATATGCTGATTCTATAAACTGCTTTGAGAGGGCTGTAAAGAACTAAGAAGTGGTATATAAGTCTAAGATTGATTTTCATTGCTATGGAAGAGAGATCCTTTCTTTTCAATGTGCATCTTAGGAACAAGGGACAATCCTTCATCTTGCAGCTCCTTGTCATTTAATTCTACCATTGCCAAGAAACTTGCAACTTCTTGTCAAAAAATAATCATCTGATTCCACCATTGCCAAGAGAGGCAATTCTTCTCTTAGAAGAAAAACTCAGATGGAGAGAATGACACTCGGGAGACAGTTTTTCTCCAATCCTCATACTGTAGCTACTTCCAAGTGAAGGAATCCTCCCTTCCTTTCTGCCAATATTGTATACAAATCCTTTTACTGTACTGATTGAAAGACAAATGTAAAGATGTAAAATCTTTAAAATAAAAATGTAAAGTCTCTTTCACAAAAAGCCAAAAGAGATCTTACAATTATTTGGCCTGACATTAGTCATTTTAAACAGCTGCCATCTGTGGCTGAAAATGGGTATAGTTCAGTCTGGAAGGGAGGGGAAATACTGTGACAATATTGCTGCTTTATTGAGAATTTTCTTACATTTTATGACAACTGCCTAGAGATAATACAAGAGAGTAATATTTTAGTCAACTTCAAATACTCTGCATTTGATTGTTAAAGTGGTAGGGATCAGCAGAGATGATCAAAGGTGGCCACATTTATCTTTATCTTCCAGAAGATTTTTTTTGGCAATATGTTTAAATGGGAGGTCAGTCTTTAAAGTCAAGTTGCCTTTAAACTCTTGAGGTAGGCAACAATTTAGCATGTCAGTACAACTCATAAATCTTTCCAGGCAAATTTACATTTCCTGAAATCTTGTATAAAGAATATTGCTTTTCAGATGCAGTAATTCATTCTTTTTGAATCAAAGTCATTTGATAACAGAGGCCACATTGCTTTGGAAAGTTGGTTTATATTAGGATTTGCCTGTATCTTTTAAATATTATGCTTGCCAGGATCAGATGCTGGAAAACATCATGTGCAAACAAGGCAACAATCCACAGCATGCTTACCTAGGAATAAATCAAGTGATGTCTATGATATCACTGTAATTTCAAAAACTCTTCTAATTAATTAAGGTGAAGAGTTCAGCTAGCTTAAGCCTTTACATACTATAGTCCTGCCTGAATAGAAAGTGTACTTGGTGATATTTACCTTGCGATACAACTTTTAAAAGTAAATAAGCTCTCTTTGGGCCTTATTTGACAATAGTTGTATTTTCTCTCTCTCTCTCTCTCTCTCTCTCTCTCTCTCTCTCTCTCTCTCTCTCTCTCTCTCTCTCTCTCTCTCTCNGTGTGTGTGAGAGAGAGAGAGAGAGAGAGAGAGAGAGAGGGAGAGGGAGAGAGAGAGAATACTCTGTGGAGACTGAGACTCTGAAAATAGCTGATTTACACTGGATGTGTTTCAGGGTGATCTATCTCAATTTATTCTCAGTTGCAGAAATTAACTGGAAAAAAACAAAGTTCACTCTCAGCAGGAAGATTTGCCTTGCAGTAGGGAAAAATAACATCTGTACTCTTGAAAGGCATGCCCCATCCCCCTTCTTCCTTTCTCTCACTCTCTTTATTTGAAAAAGTGATCAGGTACTGCAGTTCAGCAAGGTGTCAAATTATATCCTTTCTCTTGCTATGGATATCTGCAAAGGGGGAAGATGACATGTGATATCATGTGTGTTATTGTTCAAATGGTCCAAATTCCACAATTTGTATCAGTCATTGATGTACATTACCTAGCACCATTTTGTCAGTTGAGCAATAACTTCATGACGGAAATGATTATCCTCATGGTTTATACCAGATGCCTATGCTCAATTGACTCAAAAGATGAATGCAAAGCTTCCTCTAATTATGACTGCTCAAGCAGGAGTCATGAATCCACAAGGATCCTCAAATTATGCACCAGGTCTTTCTTCGGGAAATTAATCTCAGTAGGAGTTAAAGATGTCAACCCTTGTGATCCAAGGGAACCCAAAACCAAAGGTTAGCTTCTGAATAGTGATCACTTTTCCAGTCTGGAATAGAGATGTACAAGTGAATATCATCAAGGATCAGGGCTGTCAAAACTCATGGCCCATGGGCCAAATGTGTCACATGCTGGCCATGCTTATGCCCAGTTTAGCAAAAGGGAAAAAGTTGTGATATATCACATGACAATGAGAATTTGACACCCCTGATATGGATGACAGTACTTGCTGCTGGATGACATCACAATGGATTCATATAGTAGATATTGAATAAGAGGGTGACAGATCTAAACCTTAGGTACCCAACATAGGAGATTTCTCCATCCCACCCTCAGCTATTCTTTGGCACAGATGCAGGGAGAAAATAAGACACTCTTCGCTTCAGTATTTTGTAACACAAAAGCCTATTGTTTATTCCTTCCTCTGCAAGGAGTCTGAGATAATAGCTGAGCAAACAAAATAAAGTTGGATCAAACCCGAGTTTCCTGGGATTTGATATTTATAATAATTTCCCCTCATTACCTTTCATTACCCCAATTTCCCTTATTACCCATGATTACCATTTTTAATGATAATTATTCATATGAACTCAATCACATGAATCATGGTGAATACGTAGATCTTCACCTCGCAGCATTTTACATGGACCACACATATTACTATGATACAGAGTTCATTCTGATGAAGAAGAATGCCATCCTTCAGGTCGCTGTGGCTTTGATGCAAAAGTGTAGGTTGTGTAGTCATGACATGCATCCCCCTCTACCAGGAGCCAGTCTATAAAACAATATACATTTTATCATTAATTATGTCTCTACTTGTGGTCCAGGTTTATCAAGATATTTGGTATGGAATTGCCTTATCAATCTATTTGCACACATATCTGCTTCTTTCACCCAGGTTGCTTCTGTTTCAGGATATCCTTTCCATCTCACTAAGTATTGTAACACTTTTCTACATATCTGAGAATCTAGAAATTTATCAATTTCAGCATGGGTTACATCTTTAGCTATTACAGATTCCTCAAGTTGAGGTATGTCAATGTATTCTACAGGCTTAAGTAAACTAGCATGAAATACAGGATGTATTCAATCTAAACGTGGTAGCAATTTAAGTTTTACAGTTACCGGATTTATCACTTTCATAATTTGGAAAGGTCCAATATATTTTGGTCCCAATTTTCACCTATTTAGGTGTAATTTTATATATTTAGTTGACAGGTAAACATGATCTCCAGCTTTGGAATGCCTTTATACTCTCTTTTCTTGTCTGCTTGTTGTTTATATTCTAGTGCTGGTTTATTGAGTCTCTTTTACTTTATCCCAACTATCCTGAATTTTTTTCAACCACATTTGGACACGTATGGGTTGTTGTTCATCACATTGTGAATCAGGATTGACAAATTCTATCCATTTACTACCTGGAATGGGCTATATCCTGTGCTTTCATGTATAGCATTATTATATGCTACTTCAGCAAATGGAAGTAAATCAGCCCATTCGCACTGTTTGATAAGATGTATATGATCTCAAATACCTTTCAATCATTGCATTATCTCTTTCAGAACACCATTGGTGCTGGGATGGTATGCCAGAGCTCAAATACCTGAGAGCATCCTAAAGACCGTTAAATGCTCTCCAAGATCGTGCTGTGAATTGCACACCTCTATCCGAATATATTTACTCCTAGGTGTGCCATGTAATCCGTACTACATGTTTTTATAACAAGTTGCTAATTTGTTGCCTTAAGGTAATCTCTTTAACATGGTATAAAGTGAGCTTGTTTTTGAAAAAACAAGTCCCTATAATAGTTCCAGATTACTGCTATATCCGTTACTATGTCTGGGCAACTCCACAATTAAAGCCCATGGCTATATCTGCCATTGGCCGGTTTGCGATCTCTGATACAGTTTTCTAATAGTTCTAAGGTTTTCCTACTTGAGGTTTCGTAGTAGCACAAATATGGCATTCTTTAAGTTACTGTTTTCAATCGGGTCTGATCTCATACTGTGACCACCAACAATTGCCGCCTTTACCAATGTATGTTTTTAAAAATCCTAGAGTGTCCAGCCTGCCTTACATTCATGACATTTGGGATTAATATCTTTTTCCTTACATTTGATGGAAACATATCATTTATCATCCCCTCTCGCAATCACAATCCATTCTTTATGTAACAGGCCACTATTATTTGTTTTTATCCATACATCCATTTGATAGGCCTCTTCTAATTCCTTTTTAGTTATCTTCTTTCATGAGTCAACATCTAAAATTTGTTTCAGTTGACCAGTCTACAGAGACTCATGAGGCTGAATAACTTCGTCTCCTTAGACATATTGTATTGACGGTTAGTCTAGAAGTTGCATCCACCATGAAGTTTTACCTCCAAAACAATTTGCAACTGAGAAATCAATAAACATTTAAAATCACAATCCATCTTATTGTTTTAGGGGATAATTTTCTCAGTTTCTATAATGCCTGTAAATTTTTTATGATCGTTCAAACTTCAATTTTTTTCTTTCAACCCTTCTAATTAGGAGGTTCTCCATGTTTACTAAGTGCCCATTTTACAGCGAAAGCCTCCTTTTCCCAAATAGCCACCTACGTTCACACCATGTGACTGTAAATTTCCTGTGATGGTATATGCACATGGCTGTAATTGTCCATCAATGTTGTACGTAAGAGGACAGCCCCCACAGCCACATCAGCTTGCATCAGTTCTGCACTACAACTTTTAGTTGAATCAGGATGTTTTAAAATAGCGCTCTTGAGCAAATAAAAGCTTTCAGCGTTGTCAAATGCCTCACTGACATTCCTCGTGACCATACAATGAATTGACTCGTCTGGCATTTGCACTTGATGTTAGTTTTTAACAATTTCTGTTGTGGTAAAGCAAAATTGCACGAATTTAAGATAAGATCTGCTAGGTAAAAAGTTCACAACCTAAAAAAACTTTGTAATTGCTTTGTGTTTTTGGCTCTTTTCAATCAATATAGCTCTGACTTTATTGGGATCCATTTCTATTCCTTTATTGGATGTTTCTGCACCCCAAATTAATCCAACGACATACAGTGAAACCCGCCCACTTCAAAAGTTTCACATATAATTTGGCGTCAAGTAATTTTACAGAACTTTCCTCACTTAAGGCCACACTTGTTTTGGTATCAAATTAAAATATCATCTAAACTTATACTTTAGGAATGCCATGATATAAATTGTTTCTTGTAATATTTCATTTATATTGCATGAAGACAGCGGGTGCCCCTTGCAACCAAATGGCCATAATGTTAAACTGAAAATTCCAAGGTGGGAATAAAAGTAGTTTCCATTGTCTCCCCTCTCGGGATTTGAACTCGATAGTAGGGCTTATTGTAAGTCCAATTTTGTAAACAATACCTGCCAGTCCATTAACATTGCTAACAAATTGTGCACAGTAGGTAAAGGATATATATTTCTATGACGAATAGCGTTGAGGCCCACGAAAATCAAGAAGTAATCCTCCATCTTTTTTCTCACAAAATAAAATGCGGCAGCTATTGCTGTGATTTTCCAGGTTCGAGGAGTAAATCCATGCACCCAAATTTTCTATCTGTAATTGCCTTCATTTCCTCCATCTTCTTTTGGAGTACATGGCATACATTCCTTGGTTTTGGAAACTTTGCTCCAGGAATTAAATCAACTGGCGGCAATCAGTTGTTCTGTGTCCAGGTGTAATGTTTCCACAATCTTTTTCGCCTAAACACTATCTGCTTCACCACGGCTCTTATCATAACCTCCTGCAGATAACGCTCAGTTCCTTCAGAATCATCTATAGCTGTTACAACTTCCCTATTATTTACATATGGAGGGGACATAGGGCCAAGTGCACTTCGTAAGTTCCTAAAACCGTCTTCCCATCATATCATTGGCTTCCATTTATCAAATCATACTAGACTTAAAATTAATGCCTCCCTCATCTGTGGTACAACAATAAATCGTAAAGACTCCCAATGACTCCTTATCTCTAGTTTGATAGGAATTGTCATTTTTGTAGCAGGACTCCCACCTAATAATGAACCTGTTCAAAATACATAGGTTTGGGCAGTTCTTCCACTGCTAACTGTAATTCATCGACCACTTTTTTACTAATTAAACGTCTAGTGCATCCAGTGTCGATAAATGCGCCATACTGACCCTCAATTTGCTTGTTAATGCTCCATACTGACCCCTCACCTTGCTTATTAGATTTTTGAATACTACTGGTATAACAATTGGACACACAGGATTACTCACCAAATCATCCTCATCCGGACTGTCATCTCCACTATCGTATAACCCCGAGACTACCTTAGGTAGTTGTTTGCCACCAAGTGTTTTCCTCTCATGTCTATTTGTCATTACTTCCATGTTTGTTTTTTGTGACACCCTTGAGATCTTTCAGAGGTAACTGTCTCTTGTTTTGTACCATGGGGTACGATACCACCTGGTAAATTACTACTTGTGGTGCTAGGAATGTGAGCCACCTGTTTTCTTTTATCTTGTTCTATAGATAGACATTCCATTGCCCTATGTCCCAGACCTTGGCGTCGGAAACACCTCATGGGCCCTATTCCCCTACCAATCCTTTTAGTCTCCTCCCCCCCCCCACTTTACCCTGTGATGCTACTGCTCCTATTGGTTGTCTTTTGGGCCCTCCAAATGTGGGACGGAACTCCCTCATTCCCACATCCAACTCCACAACTGTTTTATATCATTCCCTCAATTTCTGGAGGACCCCCCTATAAAGACAAGCCTACCTCAATCCTCTATCTAAACCAGATCTAAATTCTCTAATCAATAGTCTTTCTGGCTAGGTGTGCAACCTAGTTGCTAATTTCCAAAATTCTCTGACATACTCCACAGCAGGCCTCCCATCCTGCTTCAATGACATTAATGCTTCTTCATATTGATGTATCCTTGACCNTGTATCCTTGACCTATCTTCAAATTGAACTTTGAGTGCATCCAAAAACAAACCAACATCAATCAATTCCTTTGCATGCATACTATGCAACTCTGCAGCCCAATCGGCAGCATCACCTGTTAACACTGTAGTTGTCGCAACTATAATAGACCATTGAGAAGGATAGCAATTTGAATGTAATTCTAGGTGGTTCACAATTTGGCTTAAAAATAATGCTAACCTATGAGGGTTCCCATCAAAGGAAGTGTTTATAAGAGGAGGACCACCCCAAACCATTCTTTGGGGCCAATATCCAGATGTGCCTGATGGATCCAGGAGTGAATTGTTTGTCTGTTCCTCATTTGCACATTCCTAAATTCAACCCTGGAACCTGGGACTGGTTTAGAGGTTTTACTTCGAGTTTCTGATACTCCTACTACATCTGCTAATGATTCATCTACTTCCACAGAAAATGCTCCCTCCAACCTCCTCCTACTCATCTCCCTCTTATATCTGGCACCTGAACTAAAGAAAAATGTGTCTTCCATTCTAAATCCCGTCCCTGGACTTTCCCAAATGGTCGGGGGAGTAGACTTATGAATACTTAAGTCACCATACTTGACACAGAGCAGTTCCAATGTACTAGTATTTAAACTGGTCCTAGAAGTACTACATTCATCTTCATCAGCAATCCATCATTCTCTCCACTTCTCAAACGTCTGAGAGGTCAGTGTCATAAAAGTAGGAGGTTTCTTTTGTGAAACTTTTCCCCGCTTTCCATTCCTTCCGGATTTTTGGCCATACCACAGGTTGAGGATCCTCTTCACATCTTGCATTATCTGTTTGTCCACTTTCCAAAGACACCATATTATTGTCCATCTGAATTGAGGGCTGCTCAGGTACCATGCCAGCCTTTAGAAGAGCATTATTCACATCCACCTCCGAAACGTCCTCAAAACCTCCATCAACAGCAGTACCTTCAGCCATAATATCATAGTTAACGAAATATTATATGATGTAAGAGATCCAACTTTCCTCTTAGCTACTCTTTGGCACAAATGCAGGGAGAAAATAAGATACTCTTCGCTTCAGTATTTGGTAACACAAAAGCTTATTGTTTATTTCTTCCTCTGCAAGGAGTCCAAGATAATAGCTAAGCAAACAAAATAAAGTTGGATCTAACCCAAGTTTCCCGGGATTCGATATTTATAATAATTTCCTCTCATTACCCTTCATTGCCCCCGATTAACCTTAGTACCCATGATTACCATTTGTCATGATAATTATTCATACGAACTCAATCACATGAATTGTGGTTAATGTGTAGAGCCTCACCTCACAGCAAATTGACATAGACCACACATATTATTATGATACAGAGTTTATTCTGATGAAGAGGAATGCCATCCTTCAGGTCACAGTGTAGTCGTGACACTCACACCATTGGAACCAACTACAGAGAAAGGAGGAGACACACATAAAAACCATACTAAGCTACTGAGAATCTACTGAGAGTTAGAGGAGAATTAGTATGTATGTACCACATTGTAAATTAGCATTTATAATGCTAATTAGTCTGCAGCATTAAATTTACATAGATATTGACAAATGCAAATTACCAATGCATGAGTATGTTCTCTGGCAAAGCTAGCCACTGCAGTTTAACTGAAAGGTGCTTTGCATATTTTTTGTCTTAATCCTAGCAATAACACTAATTCCATGTAATGTTGCATAAATATGTTCCAAAATGTACAGAAATGGGCTACCTGCTTCAAGCTATAGTAAATAAATGTTCTCCATGAAAATATTTCCGCCCATATAGTTATCTCCAGTGTCCCAGCCAGGAATATAGCATATTTGGTCTATACATAGAACCAGTCAGATTAAGGTACCAGGTTAGAAATCAGTAGATCAGGAGTTCTGATTTTGCCTTGCACACAAAGCCAACTGATGGCCTTGGGTCAGTTACTCTCTCAGCCCTAAGCAGTGGCCAATGGTTAATCACTTCTCAAAGTACTGTCAGGAAACCAGAGTCTTGTCCAGACAGTCATCAAGCAACAACACTGATGTGAAGACAAATGACAAATACCACAGAAAAGTGGCAAAAGAAAGGCAGAGAGATGTGGATAGTATGTGTAAACAACAAAGGGCAACACAGTTTAGTATATCTTGCGGTTCACAAGGTGTCTAGCCAGAAGATGGGAGATGGGTATGGAGTCAGATTGCTGTTTACTGGCGTGCTGATTATCAGCTGTTTGACAGTTGGTGATGTGTCACAGCAATGTGTTAAAAACGATCAGTTCTAGATTTCAAATATGTTTGATACTGACTCAAAGGGCAAATGTTGCTAATAGTGATTGTGCCTCTGAAACTTGTTGTCAAATAAAACAAACTTGTTTTATTTAAACCTCTAACTTTAAACCTCTAAATAGATCAGGTCTATCAAACTCGCGGCCCATGGGCCAGATGTGTCATGCACTGGCCACACCCATGACTAGTTTAGTGAAGGAAAAAAAAAAGCATGAACCTCATGTGACACTGTCTTGATGCTGCAAGTTTGATACTCCTGAACTAGATGATACAACATGATCCATTAATAACATATTGGTTAAGATATCTGACATCTTTTTTTCACATTCTTTACATGAGAAAGGGATTCCATTTCAATTTACTTATTTAAAACTTAATCATTTGTACCTGTGAGAGTGGAACACATCATGATTACTTTCAGACATCTCAATTGGCTTTTACTCATTAATTCAAAAGTTCAACAACACACATGCCTGTGCCATTGACACATTTGTTGCTTTTGTACTTTTGACTACTTCTAGTTGATTCATCTGATTGCCCAAATTGCATAGTCACTTGTATCCTTCTGGTCTTTGGACTACTACATATCCATATATACCCATCTGTCTGGGATTCCTGGTTCATATTACTTTGACATTTTGTAGATTTTTGGTAATTCTTCAGATATCTTCCAAGGATTTGCATAGCAAATGTATGTATCAGTAATGTTTTTACCAATAAAGGTGAATATTTGTAGCTCCGGATTGAAATGATGGGTACTTGGTGCTCTCTGAGCTTGTTTTCTTGCCATGAGTAGGTAACATCAGTGCTAGTCCTAAACACTGATGATACCTAGTTAGGTTTGTTAGGGATAACATTGTTTGCCCTAACTGGTTTAGGTAAAATAATAAATAAGTAATCCTGGTTAGTATGTTAACAGTGTCTGTAAACTTTAGCGGGAAAGTGATTAGGGGAGTGGTTATGAAAACTCCTTAAAATAAGCAAGACGGCACGTGCTCGCTCTCTGGCTTTGATGATTCCTAATTACTGCTGGAAAGACTGCATTGCTCGAACGGGAGAGAGAACAAAGGACTGATTTGTAAGTGAACTGACCTCGGATATTCTACACGGACTTTGCTAACTGAATATCCTGAATGGCACTGACTAAATGATACAAGACTACTGGCTGTTATTTTGACTATGCTATATAAATGGAATAAACTATAATCTAGATAACACAAGCGTATATGTTATTTTACTGTATGTTAATAACATACAAGCTAGCCATACTCAATTTATCTGTGTGCCTATCTGACTTACGGCTGCACATTCTGTTTTGCTTGTCTCCCTAACCCTGGTTGGGGAACCCAGGCTTAACAAGGTTAATGAAATGTCTGCAAGAAAACAAGCAAGCTCAAAGTAGTGGTTGTTTTTTTTTCCTGTTTATTATTCTCATAGTTGTGATAATGTCATGCCTTGTTTCTGTGGATACATACAGCAGGTTTCTTCATCAAACTTATTATTCCCTTTCTTTGACCTCTGTTAACAAAAAATATTCCAAAATGTCTTTGATAATCATCATCATCAAACTCCTTCTATATTTCAGAAATTCCTTTCTTTTTCCATTTAAGTGTCAAGATCAGTTTCCTACTTCTTTTATTTTCATTTAGGTATTTCACAATGTTGTGCAGCTTGCCTTGACTACCTTCTGTCTCTTAGTAGCGTATAATCAGATTATTTCCTTCATTTAGAAGGAATGTCCATTTTTCATTCCTAAATCCCAAGAACAGGCAGGAATCAGATTTTCTTTGCAGAAGCACCACTTTATGCCCTGTATAGCTTCAGCTTTTTGTTCCAAGCTCCTGTTCCTCCTTTCAGATCATAAATGCTCCTTTGAAACTTGAAAATCTTTCTTTCTCAGGTTCTTCAAACATTGGTGGTAGTTCCATACAAATGCCTTCCTTGATCTCACCTTGCAAGTAGTAGTCTTTACAGTCAGTAATCTACATGCATCTTCCTTGCAGTTACTGAGAAAGCATCCTTAGGGGAGTATGCTTCACAGCTGGAGCAAATGGCTTTTTTCTTCCCCGCTTTACAGAATATTTTAGGTGGAAATTCCTTGTGGTATCTTGTCTCACTGTTGTCTTGGTTCTGGTTCAGTTTATACATCCAATTTTCATTCAGGGATTTCTATCTGTCTCAAATCAGATGATTAGTTTATCACTCAGATGTGACTGCTGCTTTGATTCTCCCTCTATTGGGGTGCTTGGGGCAATAGCTGGAATTACTGGAGAAAGTCTACCAGCTTGATCCTATTTGTGTATTCGTTCAGAATTCTGTATCTTTCACATTATTATGGTCATCCACCAAAAATCAGTAAAGTTAATTTTATCAGTGAAATGAACATATAAACTTTGAATCCAAACACTCTAATATGGCTCATACCGGCTTGATTTCATGACTAATTCATATGGTGCTACATATGTAGACTTCGTTGGTAATGTGTTCTTCAATTACAATTGCTTCTCCATAGAACTGCTGTATTTAGAAGCATTCACTTTGTTGTTGTCTCCAGAGAACAATTTCTTTTTCATAACCTTTTAATTTTTTTTGAGGTTTACATTCTTGTTTGGCAATTGTTCTCAAGCTAATGCAAAATTACCACTAATATTTATTACTAGAAGTATGTGTTTGACTTGCATTTATCCAATCTGCTTTTTTAAAAAAAATAATTTTTAAATTAAAAGCAGTGATCATTTAAAAGCCATGGTGATATAGTGGTTATCATACAATACTGGATGCTAACTTACTTCTCACTCCAGTGGTTGGATTCTGAATGGCTCAAGGTTGACTCAGCCTTCCATCCTTCTGAGGTCAGTAAAATGAGGACCCAGATTGTTGGGGCCAATATGCTGACTCTGTAAACTGCTTAGGGAGGGCTGTAAAACACTATGAAGCCCTATGTAAGTCTAAATGCTATTACTATTGTTACATGCAGTAATGTTTTATAAATGTTTATTAATTATTGTCCTAGTATTTGGAAAAATGAAGACAAAAATCATTTTCCTGTGCTGCTTCTCCTTGTCATGCATGATTTTGTACAATATTATCATGACCCTACCCAGTCATCTTTTTTTTCAGGCTAAAGAGTCCTGAATATTTTTGCATTGAATACTTCCTTGTGACACAACACAGTCCTGTGGAACAGAATGTGGAACAGTATACATGATTCTATATGTGGATATACTTACACTGAACTATAATTCATCTTGGTTTCTCAAAAATAGTCTTTTTTTTTAAAGGACCAAGAATATATCCATGACCTTATGGTTTTTCATTGCCTAAGAATTCTGTCAATTCTCTATCAAAATAATTTTTGCTTTTGCTAGCAACTCTAAAGTATGTACTCAGTTGTTTTTTTTTCCCCATTTCCTGGGTTTGCCCATAATCCTTTGGCAAACAAAAAGTTGTGAGAATCTTAGTTGCAATCATTTACATACTGAGGACTGCATTAACAAATTGTATGAATAAAGCCAATCCATTCATAAAATCGAAAGTCAGATCATTTCAGTAAGTAGATACTTCTGGAACATTATCCCCATCAGAACCACTGATATTATTGTCCCCTGATATTATTCCTTCTTTCTATTATTCTAGTACAAGGGTCTTCAAACTTGGCAAGTTCAACTTTCAGAATTCCTGAGTTAACATGACTGGAAGAAGAACTCAGGGAGTTGAAGTCCACAAATCTTAAAGCTGTCAAGTTTGAAGACCCCTGGTAGATGACAACATCTAGCATCTATTAGTTGATTCCCAAATTTTGCCAGGCACCTAATAGCCAAGTATGAGGAACAAGATTCACATAGAGTATTGCAGGATCCAATATGGGTTGGTCACAGGGACCAGAGCTTTCAAGCTTTCAGACTTGTATGGGAGCCAATCTTCAAGGAACTTCCCTCTAGCAGAGTATGTGTGCTGTTCTGAGTGTGGCACTTATAGTGCCTGTTGTAAGTGGCTTTTTTGTTGTTGATTATGGTATGTTGATGACTGGCTTTTAAGTCATTAGTAGTCTCCGTGACTGACCCAGGTTGGATGATCCCATACTTTATCCTGAAGCATTATCCTGGGACACATGTATTTACCTTCACAGAGTTTTATTATTTGGGTTTTAACAACAACAAAAGGAAGAGTTACGATACAGACTCTTGAAAACAGAATAAACAAAATTCATCTTGTTGTTTATAAGTGCATTTGTTAAGATGATATCTCTGTGACTTATTTGAACCTCTTTTTGCCCAGGGGTAAAACTGAAGGTTTCTTTTCCCAGCCTAATACTGAGACATACCTTTGCAATTTGTTGGTGATGTTTTGATATATTATTTTTCCTTTCTGTGCTCCAGATCACCTTGCTGCTTAATACTTAAAGGCTAGGTCCCACTGCCCGACGGACGCAAAACATATGCATAAAGGACACAGCGGACGAGCAAAATTTGGGGGGTGGCTCCATCCATTGTCATCCGCTTCAAAAAGTGGCAAAAATTTGCATAAACAAAATGGAAAAGAACAGAAAAGAACGGATGTGGGTAGTATGTAGTGGGGATGTTAAACGGATGTTTATAGGAAGCCTAGTAGATGACAGCGGATGACACCTCCGAAGGGGTTCCGGGGGAGAATTTTGAAGCAGACGCATAGCAGATGAAGCAGATGCATCACGTACGTCTAAAGGAAAGAAAGGGGATGCCGCATGGATCGGATGCAAATGCATCCTTTCTATTTCCGTGCTNGATACAGCGGATGTTTAATGGATGATAAACGGACAAAGAATGTTTGTTGCTCATATGTCACAGATTTACATCGTACACGGCGGAAAGTTCATCCGTTCACAAAGTTTTGTGCAGCTCAAAACTTCTTGAGCGGATGAAATCGCAGTGGATGGATCCTCGATGGACAGAGCATATGGAACACATATGCAATGAGTACACAATGGATGCATAGCGTTTTCCAATGGATGGCAAGCTTTTTTAAACGTTTTACATCTTCTTTGCATCTGTAAGTGCAGTGGGACAGGGCCTTAAAAATGAGACCACTAGCATTAAGAAACTGTATGGTACAACAGGAAATCAAAAAAGGGAATGGAAAACAACAGACACATTGTGATCAAGAAAGTAAAATTCATGAAGTCACTGAAGTCAAGCTCAAAGGACTACAAGGTTGGGAGTGTCTACAGCAACTATTTGTGTGTATGTGTGTTACTGGGTGTGTGAGTCAGAGGTGGAAGAATACAAGATGGATTGTTCCAGATTCCTTCTTAAAAACTGTTTACATATTAGAAAATTGGCAACACTAGTGCAATTGAGCTATGCCTGATGAAATTCTTCTGCAATTCTTCTTCAATTGAATAATAAAAAGGTTTATTGAGAACATTTTCCCCCTGAAACCTAAATTATAGAAAGTTTTGCTTATTCCTGTTATGGGCCAGATCCTTATCTTTGAAAAACATTGTCTCATTGTAAAAAGCTTTCACTGAATTCTAGTTCTGGCATTAATTCCATAGAAAATGTCTGACCAAAATATTTGTGTCTTGTTCATAGTGCTAAGGTTTTTTAATTAAGAAAAAAAAATCATGTTAGCTGTCACTCTACAGAAACATTGTGGAATACAAATCTGATCCATTTAATTAACATGTGGGTGCAGCTGTATAGAATAATGCCCCTTGAAAGGAAGAGCATTTATCTGTTATATTACCCTATGCCACATTTTCTAATTAATTCCCTATTGAGTAACAGTCTGTCTTTTGAATGTTATATCTCTGCTGCAAAAAGGAGGTTATTATTTTATTTGCTTTTCTGAGAAAATTTAATTCTGATATATATAAATTGAGTCCTAACATGGTACAGGAATCCATAATTTTAAGGAGGGTGTTGTTATGTTAGATGTTATGTGATTAAAAGATAAAATAAATTCCAAAGGGTTTGTGTGTGACCCATAGCCCAATTTAGGGACTTTTTATACATGAAATTCAAAATTATATAAAACTGCTGTACAGGAAGGTAGGATTTAATCAGAAAACAATCACATTTCAAAGGTCAGCAAATCAAGCCAATCAACAGGATCAGAAAGCAGAAGATGGTAAAGAAAATACTTTCTGATTTAAAAAAAATGAAAAACTGAGCCAGACATAGGTTTTCATGTATCACTGGATGAAGCCTGGTTGATTAGGTGTAGAATTACTTAAAATTAGTTTTAAAGTAGTGTCAAAGGGGAGTGAAATCTGCATATTTATCACTTCACATTTTATTTCCTGAAACATTTTTTAAAAAGCAGAATACCACAGAAATTCTTTTGAATAGAATAGAATAGAATAGAATAGAATAGAATAGAATAGAATAGAATAGAATAGAATAGAAGATGGTGTTTCTTCACTTATTTAGTTATGACCTTATCAAGAAGTCTATGTCAACATCCCATCTTTAATTTTATCAACTTCTCTCCAGTAATTGGCTACCTTCTTGGTTTTCCATAGGCCATATAAATCCTGAGGAAAGGAATTTTATGGGAAGTTCTTCCATTTTTTTCAGATTGGAAAATCTGCATGGCAATGGAGCTTCCCAATGATGGAAGTAAATGTAAAACAAAACAATATCAGCAGCACCTTATAATGATTCCCGAGCTCATCACAATTACCAAGAAAGGTTTACAACTTTGTATGATTATTTCTCAAAAGCATGAGATTGCCTGAGAACCATGTAGATATAGATACATTATATAATGTATATAATGTATATAACATATATAATGTATATAACATTATATAACATAAGCTTGTTTCTCAGAGGAATGCAATTTTTAAAATTGGCATGGAGGTTTGGGGCACATTATCATTATCAAATTTCTCCTTCCCATATGCAAACATTTTGGGCTGCTATATACATAACAGATACTGCAAAAACACCAATACTGGTTCAATACTTCAAGAACCATGAGTGAATATTAGCATAAACATCAAAGAAAATAACTTTTAAAACCACCTCCAGTGCTTCATGAAGCACATAAAAATCCAGACATCTAAATTGACTTTTTGAAAATGTTAGTTTTCCGGTGTTTTTGTACAGCAGCATGGATTTAATTGAATCATGTAGTATTCCTTTCTAATGTAACACACAAACACACACACATACACACATTTGCTTTGATATCCTATAAAGTCAGAGAGGATGACAATGGATGCTGATTTTCCCATCTTGTAATTCTTTTTTTTGCTTAATCAAAATTCCATAAATGAGTGCAGTTGCCTAGTAAACCATAAAGCTCTTTTGTGCTACAATTCATCAGCAAAAACAAAAAACAAAGTAAAATAAAACAAAATAAAACAAGAGCTCAAGGCATTTCAGTGAAGGCTTGCAAGTTTTTCACATTTGAGAAATTGGTTTCATTGCAGAAGTTTCAACAAGTACATTAAATCTTATTTACTCATTATTTTTTTGATATGTTGGGTAATAAAACTTATTCTATTGATTGCTTAGACTGTGAAGTGCTGAAAACTTTTCTGGGATTCTCTTCCTTCACTTCATAGGTGAAGAGATATTTATTCAAATTCTTCCTTAATAAATATCAAAATAAACTCCTTTATTTTAGAAATTTTGAACCAAAAACAAAAATTAGCCTATTTCTCTCTGTATGTTGATTATTATTATTTTTTTTGAAGACGTGAGACTTTTAGGAGAATAGTGTTTAGGAAAAATCTCATAATTTAATCCAGAGGTAGTTATCTCTAACTACTGGTATTTGTCTACATCTGATCATGATTACATGAAGAAAAAGTAGAATCATATTGCCTGGCCCTATCTTGCATTGTACAGCCTGGCAGTCTGTCCTTCCCTATTATCATAGGCTGGAAATGAAGTGGGAATACATATTCCAGGCTTCTCTAAAATCATACATAAATATAGTTTCCTGTGTTTCAGGTCTTCTCTCCTCAGTGTTCAGGGATGAGGAGAATCCCAACCAGAGATAGTATTCAGCAGGTTCTGACCAGTTCTGGAGAACCGGTAGTGGAAATTTTGAGTAGTTTTGAGAACCAGCAAATACCACTTCTGACATGAGATTTTCCAGTATCCTTCCTCTGCCAGCCCCACCAAGCCATGCTGGCAGTAAAAAAAATTTGAATCGCACCACTGATCCCAACCAATGATCATACAACAGCAAAAGTAAAGTCCATAATTGTTTCCTTTGTAACAGTTATAAATATATAACAGAAGCAGCATTTATTTTACCTGGAAGAAGTCAGCTGCTTGTTATTACTATATTATATACCCTAAAGAAAATGTGTATGTGTGTGTGTATGTGTGTGTATGTATAAATGTGTATGAGTATATACTTACATAACATTTATTTATTAAACTGTTTTGCCACCTCACTATTGAGAGTGACTCTGCTATAAACTCATACAATATATTCTCTCACTTTTTTTTTACCAATTTACAGTTGTTTGTGTGACTCTGTTTTTTCAGTCTAGTGTCTTTCAGATTGTTAGAGTTCAACTCATGTAATCCTCCAAACACTATGAAAGCTAGTTTAATATTTATGACTTGTAAATCAGTAAAAAAAATGCTATCAGCTTTATAGCTTATGTTAGTAGGTAGCATCCCAATCCACTATATTTATACAGATTATGTTAAAGGAATTATAGACAATATTGTCATTGCTTATATTCACTTTCATTGCATATGTAGGCTAACTACACATCTTCCCCTGATTCAAAATTTAAAATAATTGTTTATCCACCACCCACCCAACACCCACATACAAATCACGCTACTTTCTTTTCCTGCAGATTTTCTCAAATAAAGCTTTCCTTTTAAATCTCACTGTTAATCTTCCCTGCAACTTTCAGAAATGGATTGTTTCTTCAAATTTCTTTTGGAGACAGAGAAAGAATTTTGATGAGATTATGTTGACTGAAGTTAGCATTCTCCAGAGCTAAATCTGGTTGAGATGCTCAAATTACTTTAGGCGAAAAAAACCTGCTAGGAGACTTACTCTGTAAACCTCTGGAAGGTACCAGATTGAAGTTGGCTGCTAAGTACTAAGCCTTTGGTGGCAAACAGTCTTTGAACATAGCCTACCATCTGAAGTCAAAGCAGATTAGTCCAGGAAATGTGCGAAGGCTGATGAAATCATTTTCTTTAGCAAGATCTTTAGCAAGCTGGGAGCCATTCTCAAACAACTCAGAAGAAATTGCTTCTGAGGAAACATACACACCACTAAGCTATTAGTGTATTTAGTTATTTCACTAATTTAAAACAAACTCTGTATTCCAGACCTTTTCCTTCCCTCTTTCTTCTTTTTATAGGGAATCTTGATTTTGCTGCCAAATAAAATTAATCATCTTCACAGTGATTGGCTGGAATCTGCTTTTTTTGCTGATACTGACTGGATTTTAATACCAATTGTGCACAGAGTTGTTCTTCCTAATTTAACAACGCCTAAGCAGGATTTGCTTCCTTATTCCCTCAAATTGGGAGTAAGGTTGTGAATAAAACCAGCAATTTTCTCTCTTCAGATTGAAATCTTTTTCTCCCTCTCAGATAATATTTAATGTATGCATACCCACAGAAAGGTACACACTTCACCCCATGTGTTATGAAGTTATGGAACTTTGAAATCACTATCTCTGAATATCAAAAGAATTGGCTTATTTATTTAGGAATGGAAAATAGATTTGATACTCAATGAGAATTGCTTTGATATAAAAGGTTGTCAGAAAAGTACTGGGGAGACCCAGGTTTAAAATCCCCTTTCAGGGGAAGATGGCCAAGATGACTTGGAAACAAAATCACTCTCTCAGCTTGGTGTAATTCTTGTGATGATAACAAAGAGGAAATCATAGGTGTTGCTTTTTGCTCTTTAAAGGCAATTGCAGGATATAAATAAATTACATACTGTCTTTAAATAAAATATTGCAAAGCTGGAAAATAATATTTAGCTTAATATCAATTTTTTTATTATTGCCACTGGTGATTTGAATGTGCTTCTCCTTAGAGTGGAACACTTGAAACATTCAGCAGATTGATGCTCTTTTCATAATTAGGCTGCAGATAGATAGGAGAGGGGACAACAAATGAGAAAATGCAACTGTGGATATATGAATCTATACATTTCCAACAGTCTGAGCAGCATGTATGTACAAGTTCTCTATGAAACTTACATTGGTCATTTTGACTACTCAAGATAATCTTTCAAAACTCTTCTTAGTTTCTTTGCAGCTTTTTTATGTTTGCTTCTTTGTGCCAAAACCCAACATATATTAATATTCAGTGAAAATAAACCAGTGATTCAAAAAAAACCAACAACCCCCCAAACCCCAATAACTGAGTTAGAGTTTTTATACCCCAAGCTTGATTATCTGAAGCATGACATCTTTCCATTTGAGATATCCCTGATATTGCTCAAAATATCAAATGCATCTCCTCTTGAATTTGAAGATACATTTCCTTATAACATGTACTTACCATAACACATGCTTTGCTCATTAATTATCTCTTGCTTCCATGAACAAGCCATTTTAAATGACTTGTATTTTTATATCTTTAGGTTTGTGGTGTTAGCATAAGCTATAGCATGAATGCCTTGCATAGTAGAAGGAAGGAAAAAAGGGAGTAGAAGAATCTTCAGATAACAGTAATACTGTTTTGTCCACTAGCACTCTTTCGAGTGATTGTAGTCAATCCAACTGAACAAACAGCTTTACTTCACAGAGGCAGTGAAGCTCCTTGTTCAGCTGAATTGACAATGTTTACACAATGAAGCTCCTTGGTGTTCAAGTTGCTCCACCTCTTCATAGTATTAGGATTGAACCAATCTGCTTCAATCAGCCAATTCTCCTTGATGTTGAAATACACTCAAACTCTCTGCTCCACTAGGGTGGAAGGAGAGCACTGTAGTTTTGAAGGAGAGGTTTTGAAGGATAATTTTATTAAAACAGGAAGATTATTAAAGCAGGAAGATGGCAGATGGGGACAATTTTCCTATATTAAAGAAAGAACACAAACAACATTTCCAGGGAGTTGTACAATAGAATTGTTATTTAACAACTGTACTAGAGAATAGAGCAATATCTTATTTGGATTTATAATTGTTATGTTATTGCTCTTGGTGGCATTATATTTTTTTAAAGTTCCTTTTAAAATAAATTAACTTTTTAGGTACCAAAAAGAGACATGAATGCTCTTTCAGAAGAGATTTCCAACTGCTGGGAGATTTTTTTTCCCTTTGAAAACTACTAAAAGATCCCAGACAAAAATTACTCCTATGTTCCCCCATTCCTACCTCATTCCATAGATCCATAGTTTTAGCTCTTACTAAAAAATTCAAAATAAATGGAGAAGAAGGTGGAGCCTCCTCACTGACAGACTGAAGATCACGACTCTCTGCAGCTAAGGTCTGTGCTCTTTTGTTGGAGAGCCCCAATCATTACGATTGGGGCTGAAGCTGCCTTGTAGTGGTGGTGGAGGAAGGGGAAGCCACAAGCCAGGTTGAGGGGAGCCACATCTCCTCTCCTGGGCTTGATCTTTTTCCCCCCAAAGGCGACTGCAGTGGTGGTTTAAAATGGCCACCCCGAAGAGGAGGACTCAGCTGAATTAAGCTTTGTGCAGGAGTGAAGAAAGAGGTGGATAACAACTGATCCAGGACAACTGGGCAATACAACTAAACAAAAGTACCCCGGGATTAAGATAACATGAAATTTTTAAGAAAAGAAAAGTGAGTGGTGAAATTACGGGAGGAAGGGAAAAAAAAAAAGAAAATATTTTTGAAAGGCTAAGCAGGGCTTTGAACCAGGAAAGGAAGAAGCCAGAACTAAAAATTAACTAAAATTAGACTAAAATATTTTGGCAATAAACAGGCATGAATAAAGCTGGATTTAAGATTGTCAAAAATAATAATAGTAAAGTTTACAAATTGTAGACTGGACTGTGCTAGATATTCAGTTTGAAAAGCCTAAACAAAAAAATAAGGGAAAAAGGTGAAGATCTTTGTATAATGGAAAGTGCTACTTTTGACTTGAGCTTAAACAAAAGGGAAAGCACCTGTTTCTGAGATGAACTTGTGTGATATAACACTAGAAATACTGAAACAAAGTAAGAACCTTAGAAGTGAAAGCACAACCAGATAAAGAAAAAAGCAAGAAAGACTGATTGTGGGTTGATTGATGTTTTCTGTATAGACCCTGGCTGGAATAATTGAGAACTTTAGAAAATTGAAAGAGAAAGAGAAAGTAAAAGTGATTTTTTTGTGGACTTTAACAATCATAAAATACAAAGTGTGTAATGATGATATCTCTTCAGGAATTAAAATGGAACTTAAAAATATGAGAGATTACTACAGTTAAGATGAACAGCCCTGGCCAGGAGTTATGTTTGATAGCCAGCGGCTGGACAAAGACATTGAATGCTGGGTTTCAAACATGCCAGCCTGTCAGAAATGAGGCCTACCCACAGGCACCAATACGGGACTGGGAAACTCCCGGGTCCATGTCTAGGGTGCACACTGACTTTGCTGGGCCAACAAAGGGGAACACCTTTTTGATTGTGGCGATGCATATTCGAACTGGTTGGAAGTCTTCCTCATGGCTTTCCACAACCACCAAGGCTGTCATGAAACAACTCGACAAACTGTTTATGATGCATGGGCTACCAGATGTACTGGTTTCGGACAACGGACTCAGTTACCTCCTTGCAGTTCAAACAATACCTGGCTGCCCAGGGGTATCCGTCATGCCTTAACTGCGCCAGCCGATCGGCTGCGAATGCAGGGCCGAACGCATGGTTAGGTATACTAAGGAGGGCCTAGAGAGAATGGACAATGGGGACGTGCAGGAGAACTCAACTGACTCCTAACCTTGCAACATATTACCCCTAGGTAGCACTACAAATAAAAGCCTGGATGAACTGTTAATGGGTAGAAACTATGGTCCTACCTGGACAGGTTACACCCCACTTACACATGGACAAGCCCCCCGACTCCTCCAGCAAATACCGTACCTTCGAAATCAGCGACCTAGTCTATGCCAAGAACCTTACAGGGACCCTCTATGGCTGCCAGCCACCATCACAAGTCACAGGCCCCGGTCCTACCGACTAACGCTTGATGATGGGAGGAATGGAAGCGGCACAAGACCAGCTTCATTCCCACAACCTCGAACGAAAAACTGCCCGAGAACCAAAAATAATAAATTCAGAGGAAAAAACAACCAAGGGGGAGAAGTACAAATAATAAAAAAGAGAGAGACAAACCTCCGCAAACAAGACAACAAACTCTGCAAAATGACAATCTAACCAAACAAAAAGAGCACTCACGGTTAGATGAACCCCAGAGAGAGGTCGGGAGCAGGAGAGCGAGGTGAGGCCTTCCTGGAGGGTGGCAGCCAGGCAGCTCAGCCAACCACGGCTAAGCCAGGAGGGAGTGCTGGAGCCATCTCAACCAGCCGAGAGACTCAGGCAGGAGCGGCATGGCTGACTCACCCTTCTAGAGGTTCCATGGAGAGGGTTGGAGAAAGCGGCAATCCCATCCGAGCGACGCTTGAAGACCAAAACAAGACTGAGCCGCGCAGGTCAACTAGAACTAGGAAAAGCCCCACCTACCTGCGCGACATACATAACCACATTGGACTAACTAAAGGGGAGGGGTGTTCTGTATAGAACTTGAGAGGTTTCAAGTACTTCATACTGTTTGGTCAAAAAGGCCACTTACAGGATTGGTTCGCTAGGAACCAATCCGGGAAGCGCCAAAAACGGCAGGAAGGATTAAATAGCTTTCATTGGCCACAAGCCGGCAGGCTAGCTGCTATATAAAGGGCTGCCGCAGCTTGGGCTATATTTCGTTTCTTTACCTAGTGTTTTGAAATAAAGAGTTGTTGTTTCGAACCCGGTCTCACACACTTCTTTCCAGACGGAACACTAATCATACTTTATGCTATCATTGATTGCTTTTACATTTTGTTTGGTTGGATTTCAGAGTTTGAGCTAGAAAAATGGAATACACATTAAAGATCAACTGCTTGATCTTCCACCATTATAATCATCTACCACTTCCTGAGTGCAGGACTTGGATTATGTCATCTTCCTCCTACATGCACACCTCTGTTTTTCAGTTTTGATGCAAAACTGTTGTTTTCTGATAGAAACCGTTCAGTCTTCAGATAGTCTTCAGCATTCACTTCCAATTAGCAAAGCATACTCTCCTTGCTTTCTTAAACTTGCCCACATTATTGCAAAACTTCCCTTCCATTTCACATAATTTTTCAATTTCTTTAAGAAGCTGTGTGGAAATATTATTCTGTTATTTTTGGACAGATGAACTTTCAATTCTTCTTTGCTGCCGAGTTGCTAAGAATCTATAGAGAAATGAAAGAAGAACACCCTCTTCCCCATTGTTTTGATTATTGTTGCATCAGAGTAATAATGGTTCCCTGGGGGAAAGAGGTGGGAAGATCTGCATTGGTGTCAATACAATAGAAATAGGAATAGAATAGAATAGAATAGAATAGAATAGAATAGAATAGAACAGAATTGAATTGAATAGAATAGAATTCTTTATTGGCCAAGTGTGATTGGGCACACAAGGAATTTATCTTGGTGCAAATGCTCTCAGTANTACATGACTATTGGACTGGTATTTTGACTATGCTATATTATGGAATAAACTATAATTGTGATAACACTAGCGTATATGGTATTTTTACTGTATGTTAATAAACCTACAAGCTTAGCTCACTCATTTATCTGTGTGCCTATCTGACTTACGCTGCACATTCTGTTTTGCTTGTCTCCCTAACCCTGGTTGGGGAACCCAGGCTTAACAATTATAAATGTTCAATATCACTTGACATTTTTACATAAGCTATTTCAGATTAGGCTGCTATTCTCAAGTAAAGAGTGATTTTGTGAAAATTGTTTTGAAGGAAATCAAACATCAGTACTTTCAGTCTTTAATTTGAGTCAGCAAAATATTGCTCCATTTCTGCTTTCTAAAGGCTTGAAATAAACAATTGAATTGATCAAGATTCTCAACTCTGATGCTCTGCTTATTGTATTACTGTTTTTACTTTCACATTTGCTCTGTGTTAAATCAAATTGTTCACAAAGGTTTATGAATTTTGTTCGATTCATGTTTGTGGTGATCTTCTTTTGATTCAATTTACTGTAGAAAACTGGCAGAATGCAAAGATAAAGTCATTTTCAAGATCAGCCAAGGTGTTACAAGAATAAATCAATTAATTAAATCAGTTGTAAAGCCTGTGCATCATTTACCTGACCTTTTTAGATTGAGGGCATATCCACACTTAAGCTCTCGTGTCCTGTGTTCTTGCCAGCTTAACTCTAAAATGATTTGAGGAAACAATAGTTCAGATTGAGATACTTTGGCAATTTGTTGTGTTTTCCTATTCTTTTGTTCTTTACAGTGGATAAGTCTAGCTGGACATACAGTTTCATACTTTTGTGTGTGTGTGTGTGTGTATACACACACACATACACACATGAAAATATGAAACTGAACAGTTAATGCAAGTAAAACAATTCCCTTTGAAATTCAGACTTCTTTCTTTCCTCCCTATTTTAGTTTGGTATTTTCTATTTAGGTAGTTCTCATTCAGTGACTGTTTTGTTTAGTGGCCATTTGAAATTAATATAGTGATTTTTAAAAAGTAACTTTGAGACCAGCAAAACAAAACATAAAGGCTGAAGGGTTGCAAAATCATGATATTTCACTTAGCAACTGATTTGCTTAATGACCAAATTGCCAGTTCCAGTTGTGCTCCCTAAAATAAGGCTAGCTGCCTCTGGTGAGATTCATGGTGAAATAGACATCTCTGAAGGAACAACAACTACAACAAAAAATAACCACCAAGCCACAGCCACAAATAATCACTATCCCATCAAATAATACCACAAATGATATCCCTTTACTCATCAGAAACATCATGGAATGTGATCAGAAACATCCAAATGCCATCTTATTTGGCCTTGAAGACACCAATGAATCTGATTATATCACCAGAGTTCACAACATCATAAGAAACTCCAATACAAAAAACATATCTCCTGAAGATATCATTGAAAGAATCAGAGATGGCCCCAAGTTCAAATACAGTGATGGCTTGGCAGCCCCAAGATTCTGTAGAGTTGTTTGCAAAAATGAGTCCAGCAAACACATATTCATTCATATAATAAATGCCATTGCTAAAACCAATCCCAACCATAACAAACTTTGCTCATGACCAGACTTATCCATACTGCAAAGAATCCGCTCCTGTGAATGCCACACAGAACTCAAAAAATGCGTAGACAATGGAGAGAAGGACCTCAAGAAGAGATTGGACTGCCATTTGTCAGAAATGGTGCAGGATCTCCCGCTCGGGTGAGGGGTTGGACTAGATGACCTACAAGGTCCCTTCCAACTCTGATTATCTGTATTTGTATCAATAGGCATTTTTACTATTATTTGCATTTTTACAATTATTTGAAATAAAACTTAGTTTTTGACCCTGGAGTTACTCAAAAACTAAGTTTCATTTCAAAATGAGAATAGCAAAGGGAAAACAGCCTCTTCCTTTGATAAAAATTCCTTATTCTCTATTTTTTTTTCATGTGCAACAAAATTAGCTGTAATGACTGTTAAAGTCTTTAACCAAATTGTAGTATTAGGTTAATTAAAAGAGTATAAGCTAGAAACAAACAAAAACTGTAAAAAATGTGTGGGATAGGAGAAACTTTTAATAAAATTAAAAAAATCATCAAACTGAAGTTGTTACATAAATGGAGTCTTTTTCTCACTCTGGGATTTTTATCAGGTTTATTAAGCTACACATCCAGTGAGGGAAGAAGGTTAAAATGCAGATATTGCATGTCTTATTCCATCAAAATAAACATATTTCCACAAAGACATCATCTAACAATGTTTCATTACAGCGACTAACAAAATATTTTTTTTGATGTAATCAGAAGTGACAAATCACATATTTTAGTGCCAACCAATCTGGAGCCTTTATAAGGAAAAAGAAAGACAGCTGCGAATATATAAAGGGAACTGAAACAAAGTCTTCCGAGCTGAAATACAGGTAGCTAGTATGAAAAATCAAATGTTTCTAAAACCAGATTTCAAAATGCATCATCTTCACCATAACAGTGATTTTAAAAAAAAATTGGAGGAATATACAGAGCATGTACAACAGAGACTCTATAGCAAAGGGTAGAAGATGCCTTTTGAGCCTTCATAAGGTTTGGGAAATTGTTATATAAATGATCACCTTGCTCTTTTCTGGAGAGAGGGTGAAGAAAACATCTACTCTGAATTACCTTTCCTTATTACATAACAGTAGAAAGGGGAAATATTGCTTACAAATCCATAAGGAGTATAAATGATTGAGCACCTATATTTTTATGCTGCCAAAACCTTGTTTTAAGAAAGAAGGAAACAAGATGCAATGTGAGCAGTAAGGCATTGTGTGCAACAAAAGCAATAAATAAGTAAAGCAAGAGGGGGGGGAGGGATTGAAGTAGCACTCTTGTTTGTATCCTCACTCTATCTCTTCAAAAGAACAGGAATGCAATAATAATAATGTTTCAGTACCTGGACAAAGCCAAAGAGAAAGAATTGAAGAAAATCACAGAATACAAAGAAGTGTAAATAGAAGTAGAATGACTGTGGCAAGAGAAAGAAAAAACAGCACTAATAGTATTAAAAGTATTTTGGGTGCAATCCCAAAATATTTGGAGAACTCGTGGAATAACATCAGCATTGACAAAATCACAATCAGGAAATTGCCGAAGGCAGCTTTACTCTGAAACAGTTTATGTTCTGCAGCAAAATCTTTAATAGTATTAAATAAGAACATCTGCCTATCCCAGATCCTTGGGAAAAACTTGAAAGGTGGAACAAAATGTCAAATGCAATCTAAATATTTAAGGCTAGGTCACACTGGCTGACGGATGCAAAACGTATGCAAAAA
>BHFT01001092.1:43460-60098 GCA_004320025.1 Laticauda laticaudata | reverse complement strand
AAACAGCTCTTTATTAAAACAGTATAGTGACTTGTAACGGAATATTTACCCAAGCCGTGGCAGCCCTTCTTATCGTGGCTTGTTCGCAGATTGTGGCCAGTGACAGTTGTTCAAGTGTTCCCACCATCAGGCGGGCCGATGGGAATGGCGCTTAACTGATCAATCCGAGAACGGCCTATTCAGCCAATCACTTTAAGATATTTGGAGTCTACCAAGTTTTATACACAACAATAAATATGATGCAACTTCTTCCTCAACCTCTTCTCCCAATCCACAGCTGCTGTATAAAGTGTATAGGATTATACATATATTGGTGTGAGAGTATATTAAAAATGAAGGCTTAAAAATAATAAATTGGTAACTGTACAGCAATTTACTGTATTGCAATTTGCTGTATTTCCTTAGTTTATTTTCTTGTAATACTTAGCATTCTTTTTGTTAAGTTCTCTCTAAACAAGGACATTTTTTCCTGCTTTCTAATGAATTTTGCCTCATTTTCTCTGTGCACGTTAACTGTCCCATACCCTGAAGCATGTAGTAACCAAAGGCCATGAGGTCCCAAAGTCAGCTTATTATCTGCTGTGTGGTTTATCCATGGAATATTCTGATCCTCAGTAATCTCTCCAAGTGAAGACTGAAAAAAGTATATTGTTAGACAATGCAGAACTTAAGATAAAATCAGGAGAACATTTGACTGCAGAGGGATTTATTTTTCAATGGTTTTCATATGAATGAGCAATGACAAACAATGTTATTAGGTAACTTTGAGAAAAGATGCTATGGAAGAAGGATTTTGGGAATGGGGTTGGCAGGTTGTTTGAATCCCATGGGATGGATTCATTCCAGGAGATAGATGATGGGTAGGATGAGGCAAGGAGCGAAGGTTTCATATACTTAGTTTACCTAATTAAGCATCACTTTCTGGCAATACTAGAAACCTTTCAATTCAATTGGCCAATCAAGACTTTGATACCTCAGTCACATCTCCATTACCCTGATATATAATCCCATTTCTGAGGCCAGCATACTCACTTCTTTCTATGACTCATTTAACTGCACCACTACCTAGAGTGAGCCATGTATCGTGTTACTTAAATAACACTTTGTCTTCATGCAGTGTCGTTTCGTTGTCAGCCATTTGTACTTTGTTTTGCTATCTGGAAAATGTTTTATCTTCCCTCAGATTTTTTAGTGCTTAAAGCAGTGATTTTAGTGGTCTCACATAAAGGCCCTACAACACATGATATTGCCACCTAAGATTTTACACTAAATTGTGGTTCTTGGAATTAAAACTACTACTAGCTGTTGTTAAAGGCAGCAAGGACCCCACGATCAGCTTTGTTTCCCTTTTAAAATAATCTCCCATAAATTTGCTTTGTAGTACACCATTTCCTTTAGTGGATAGTGATGTTTTAGACTGTGTCTTGAAAGACTTGAGAAATTTCAGAAACAAAGCTTCAGCTCTAACATTGAGTTTTATCTGATCCTCATCATCTCGGCATTTCATATGCATCGTTCCTGTATTAAACACCAACATTTCTCCTAGTCCACATAGCTAGACACATATTTCCAGTGCCACTTTTCACTATATATTGGCTGTTACTCTATTTCTAGTTCCTCTATTTCTCTTTATTTTTAAACTACCCAGTCACACTAGTGTGATGAGCAGTATAGTAATTTGCTAAATAAATAAATAAATATCAATGTCTACGTTTTCTACCATTAATATGTCTTGTAAATTGATGAGGTGCTCCTTGTGCTAGAAATTATAAGTATTTTCCTCTTTGGACTATTAAATATTCCCTGCAATTTTTACTGTATCTTTATCCCATAACTTTGCAACTTAAAAGTTTAAGCTAAGTCATCTTAAATATTAATGTAAATGCTTGGAAATCTGAGTACTAGATGGAAACAGTTTTAATCTATATCATCAGTACGGCTGGAGGGTGCCACACAACACCATCAGCATTGTGGTCAGAGAAGTGGTGCAGGCCATCATCGAAGAATGAATACCTGCGAGGAGTCCTTCCAGTGCCCCTCCACTGAAGAAGGATGAAGAAAGTTGCAGTAGCAGTGGTATCAGAAGTGAACTCCCCCACACCGTTGAGCCATAGGATGGGAAGCACGTGCCTGCAAAGCTCCAGCCAGTCAGGCGTCCACTTATTTCAACTACAAGGGCTTCTTCAGCATCGTCCTCTTCGCCATGGTCGATGCTGACTACAAGTCAGTACATCCGATGCTTCAGCAACGGCGTCATCTTCAGATGCCCAGGATACAATAGCCTCAGTGACCTCAAGGAGGGGCTAGACGCCAACCTCACCGTGGGTCTTCTCAGATCCAGACCCCCTGCCCAATGACACGCAAGATGTGCCCTACTTCATTTGTGGGGGATGACACCTTCTCCCTCAGAACCTACCTCAGGGGAAGCCCTACACCTCAGACTTCTCACCCGTGAAGCAGAGGATCTTCAACTACAGGCTGTCCAGGTGCAGGCGCAGTGGTGAGAACGCCTTTGGCATCTAGGCCCCAACAGGGTGCCAGGTACTTCTCACCAACATGCAGCATCGCCCCACAGACCGTGAGGAGACACTGAGGATGTGCAAGGCCCCAAACAGAGCCTCACGTGAAGGGAAGAAGCAGCGGCAACCTCCTGAACACTGCGTGCAACTCCCCAGACTGGAGCGCGTTGGAGTGGCTAAGACAGTGATGATAGATGCTTAATGGATGCTTCCTTTCAGCGCTGTCTCATCACCACTGATGAGATTGGGCTATGGATTGAGTGGCCCTACAGTGATTCAGGGCGTTTAATAAAGAGTTGATGTTTGTGTTGACATGTGTGATGAATTATTACATATTATTGATAATAAGGCCTAGGTGTAGCCAACCTGGAGGGTGGATCATCCAGTCCACTATGCTTATGCACCGGAGGTTTTCTATCCCACAGCTATACCCATCCAAAGGTATCCCTGCCCATCCCACCAGGTATCCCTGCCCATCCCACAGCATATTACCCAAATCCCACAGGTATCCCTGCCCACCCCACTGCCTATAATTAACCCATCCCACAAAGCATGGCAAAGGCTGTAACCACAATGTCTAGAAAGATAATTTCCACACAAGGACTTTTATTTGAAAAAAATAAATGAAGCAAGTGTGTGAATCAAAAGCATAGACCTTTTATATTAACAACAAGCTGTAAAAGAAAAATGACCCAAGTCAAGTGTTCAAATAAAGTCCACAGGTAAACCAGCCAGCCAGTCTCTGCACTCTTCTTGTCACTCGGAGGTGTGGCCAGTCTCAGGGGTGAAGGGTCCAGGTGCTGTGGAGGTGGCTGGTGCTGGAGTGCTTGTCTGAAGCACCATTGGGGTGCTGGCCCCGATAGGACAACATGTGACGGTGTGTTGAGAAAGCTCTGCAGACAGCTGGCTTCAGCCCATGATGTTTGAGAGCTCTTCCTCTCCTGCCATGTGGTGTCAGCCCCAGTATCGGAGAACAGATGTACTGAGGCCAGGCTTGGCTGTGGGGTGGAGGAAGGAGCAGTGTAGTGGGGCTGTCTGGTCTGCAGCTGGGTGAGGATTTGGTGTTGGTGGCATCGGTGGCGTGGGTGCATCGCTGTCATCAGTGCATCATTGGCGTGGGTGGCATCGGTGGCATCAGTGGGAACAGGTGGCAACGGTGTCGCCCGATGACTCTGTGCCTGGTCTGGGAAGGGCTTGCTGCCTGTGCTGCTGGACCTCCTGGTAGCCGTAGCCCTGGTAGTGAGGGCCTGTTGGAAGCCTTGGAATGGGAGGGACATCACCTGGGGTGGAGGAGCAGACCTGGACTGGGTGGGAGCACGGTTCCTCTGGGCTGCTGGAGGTTGTGAAGCAGCTCGGTTATCGATCCTTCACCCACCTGGTACTGCGGTTCTGCCATGTCCACGAGGGTCTGGTTGACATAGGTGAGGAAGGGCTTTGCGGTTTGAGGATGAGGGTCGGTGTGGAACCAGCTGAGAGAGGAAGATCTATGCTGGTGCGGATGGTGTCCCTGATCTCCAGCAGGACAGTGTGGCTCTGCCCCTCCTGTTGTCTGGCTCTCTGCCTTTCTGTGAGGTGGAGCTGGGCGGTGGATGCGGGTAGGGCTGTGGTGGATGCGCCGTCTCCTTTTCTCCCACCACACCAGGGAGTCCTCACGCGCTCCACCAGTTACAACATCTGTCCGTGGGTTTCTCCGCCATGGCAGACTCCACAGAAACATGCTGGAGACAGGAACTGACTCTCGGCGGAAGAGGACTGGCTCTCAGCAGGCTGCCGGAGAGAAAGGGTCGTGAGAGGGGCTGCTGGCTGCCTCCTCGGTGGCAGATCTCACCCTCCAGGAAGCTGCACCTGGCCATCACGTAGGTCTCTCTGTCCGTCAGCTTCACAGTGGCCTGGCCAGAGTTCTTCAGGTGCAGCTTCCTGTACCAGGTGTGCATGTGCTTCCACCAGCCTAGGAGAACCTCCAAACTGTAGCCCATACTCTCCGCCTTTTCCTCTCCAGGCAGCTGCTTCCACTTTGCGTGTCCCTGGTACAGCCGGTGTCCCTTCTGCCACAGATAGTCATTCTCTCTCAGCCACTCCAGCACCTCATCTTCATGCGCCTCCTCAATGTAGTATTGCCTCCTCTCCCGTCCCTGCATACGCCCTTCCCTCCCTTTGGCAGGACCAGATGGGCCCTCATCAGAGGTGCTCCCAGGTAGTAGGGGCTGCTCCTCCACACCACCAGCCAGCAGCAGCACCAGCAGGATCATCATCATCATTCACCAGCAGGATCATAATCATCAATCATCAGCAGCAGCAGCAGCAGCACCAGCAGGATCATCATCATCAGCAGCAGCAGCAGCAGCACCAGCTGGACCAGGAATCAGCAGCAGCAGAGTAAGCACCAGCAGCACCAGCAGCGACCAGGAGCACGAGCAGGACGAGTAGGGACAAGCAAGACGCAGGAGCACGAGCAGGATGAGCAAGTTACAGGAGCACGAGCAGACGAGCAGGACGAGCAGGATGAGGAGCAGCTTCAGCAGAGTACGCAGCAGCAGAAGCACCACCGCCAGGAGCAGCTTCAGCAGAGTGAGCACGAGCAGAAGCACCACCGCCAGGAGCAGTGCCAGCAGAAGCTCCAGCACCAGGAAGAGCGAGCCCAAGCAGCAGAAGCCCCAGCAGAAGCAGAGTCAGGGGACAGGGGGCGGGAGGATGGCCCTGTCCCTCTTGCCAGGGATGGCGGCAGGTTGCTGAGGCTTTCGCTTCTTCCTTATGGTTGTGGGGTTGCTGGCTGGCAGGGAGGCTGGCAGGCACCAAGGCTGGCAGGAAAGCCTGGCAGGCAGCCAGGCACGAAAGGCTGGCAGGCAGGCAGGCACCAAGGCTGGCAGGAAGCCTGGCAGGAAGGCTGGCAGGCAGGCAGGCACCAAAGGCTGGCAGGCAGACTGGGCTGGCAGGGAGGCTGGAAGGCAGGCTGGCAGCAAGGCTGGCAGGCAGGCAGAGAGCAAGGCTGGCAGGGAGGCTGCCAGAGGCTGGGAGGCAGGCTTGGGAGGCAGGCGTGGAGTGCAGGCTGCAGGAAGGCTGGCAGGAAGGCTGGCAGCAAGCTTGCAGGCAGGCATGCAGGCAGGGCAGGCAAGGACTCGATGTAATCCGGCAGCAGGTCTTTCCTTCGAATGGTGACGCTGCTTGGGAGCTGCTTCCCTTTATATCCGCGAGGCTTACGCATCCCCCCCGCATGCGCAATTAACGCTCGACATCCGTTCGGCTTCCACTGTGCATCCGCTAGGCTTCGCTGTGGCATCGGGCTTCATCGCTGTGCATCTGCTGTGCATCCGCTTCATCCGCTGTGCATCCGCTCTGCATCGCTGTATCCGTTCCGCGTCCGCTTTGCTGAGGTCCCCCGAAGCCTAGCGGATGTGCCATCCGCTCCCATCCGCTTCCATCCACTGGGCTTCCGTTCGCATCCGCTTTCCATCCCCCTGCGTCCTCCCGCGTCCGTTCCTTTCCGTGTTATCCGTCTGGTTATGCAAATATTTGCCCCTTTTGAGAGCGGATAACAACGGATTGGAACATTTTTCTCGTCCGTTGTGTCCTTTTTACGAACGTTTTGCATCTGTTGGGCAGTGTGACAGGGCTTTATTTCCTTCTGTTGGAAAATATTGCCTTGCTTCCATTTCTTTCTAATTGACTGATATTTCTGGATTTTAATGTAAGTCTGATACTGAACTGTTTTTTGACACTGGAGTTTTGATATTTGGATTATCCTGGATTGAAAAAACTGACTTTACTTGTGAATGACTTTGGACTGCTTATTTTGGACTTTGCTTAACCTTTCTCTGGAAGTAAAAACCTACATTTACTGTATAGTGTATCTGTGTGCTCTGTGTGTATAATTCCAACACTACTCTCTATATGTTCCCCTGTATGCGCTCATTCTCCTAACGGGGAATTACCTCAACAAGTTATTCTCAAAATATTTTTATATTTTATAAGTTTAATATTTAAGTGTCACCAATCATTCTGCCAAATAACGTCTTCTTTGAAGGTCATATATACCTTCATCTACCAGGAAGGCCTTTCTGAATTCTACAAGGAAAAATACCAAACTTTGCTCTGAAGAATGGATGAACACATGTTTGATATCAGAACTCAAAGCAAGGACAAAGTAATGTAAGACATTTTAGTCAACGGGGACATGCCATTACATATTTCAAAAGTAACTATTCTGGTAAAAGGATACTTGACCATCACAATTCAGTAAACAGCTGATGAATTCACACATATTGAAGGGTTTTCAAGTTATCACAGAAGGTTTCAGAAACCCTGATACAATTGTTAATTTATTGCAGCATTTCTCAGTTGGTTGTCTGTTGAATTCTGGATGCTGAAGTCATACATCTTATGGACCAAGCTTGAGAAACACGAATTTATAAGGTAATTATAATCTATTTTACACTTAACCTGCATATTTATAACCAACCTGTCTTCCATTCCTCCCCCTCATACACCCCAATTTAAATCCCTACACCAGTTTAGCCTCCCCATACGATATTCGTTGAAGTGAGCTATAACTCATAAAAGTTTGTGCCTTTTTCATCACATCCGTTTATCTGGAAAGGGTTATCATATTTCTCTAGCTTTTTCTAAATAAAAAGTGAAAATTAAACTGGGGCTAAACCAGGATGTGATATTGCTGATATAATCTCCCTCTAAATCATTATGTATAAAATTAATAGAATTTTTTTAATTGACCAAGTGTGATTGGACACACAAGGTGCATCAACTCTCAGTGTACATAAAGCTATAAATGATAAATCATGGTCATAGTCATCATAAAAATAGATTTGCATCCACATAGTGTAATAGAATCAGATAGTCTATTTCCATCCCTAAACAAACAATCCCTCTAGGTTGCTCTCATCCTTCACTCCAGAAAATGCTGGCTTTGCTTGCAAACATTTAATGACAACCAGTTGCTTTATCTTCTTTCTCTGTTTTCCTGCTCTACAATTGGGCTCTTTCCAAGTATGAACCAAACAGCTGCAACTCACCTACCTCTGCAAATCACTGACAGAAAAACATTTACACATAGCACATAAAATGCAAATCTGCTTGTGCTTATTTTAAGTAATCTATTTTTACTTGAAGTTCTATGGGATGGGAACATCAATATTCCATATCTGTCTCTGTCAAGGCATTGTTGGCCTGCTCTTGCCTTGTACTTAAATTGATTCTTATCATATTATATTTCCATTATTGGAAGTTTATTTAAGGAACCTCATATTAAAATTTTGTAACCACAAAGACAACTATTCAAAATCCAAGCAACCAGAGTCACACAATGTGGCCTGTAAAATATTTCTCTTTCAACTGAGCAATAAAAATGTGCTTCCTGTCCAATTTAAGTATACACTAAATGTTTAGGGGGGAAAGTTGGCTTTCCAAAATTCTATTTATATTAGGGATATTAGTAAATGTGAGCCTTGTAAAAGTGAGATTGCTCATTTGTTCTGCTTTTATCACATTCTATTTCAGTATTAATGATGTCAAAATGGGTACTGTTTCCAGTATACTGATTAGAATCATAATTGGTTTCCATCTGATAACTCCATACCATTCAAGAAAAGTGACCGGAGGAGAGGATATTTGCATTCTAATTTAATCCAGACAATGCTTTCCAAAGGTGATGGACAGGTACAGCACAGAATTGTACCTTGTATTCTCCAGTCTCCATTTATAATAGTTCCAAATGCTGTTAAAACAGAAATCATAGCGGGGCAAATGGCACCGAGAATGATTGATTTAAATTCAAAGCACCATGCAGAATGATTTGTTTGACATACCCAGTAGGAAACTGGTATTTGTTGAACTTATTATTCATTTATGTATTCATGGGCGGTGGGGGAGAGAAAACAATCAGACTATAATCTCTCTGCATCATATCTGGATACTCATATAAAAATGAACTTAAAGCTTTGAAGTGCAATAAGGTTTTTAACTTCTACAAAATAATTCTACATTGTTCTATCATTACCTTTGTCTAGAATTTAGATTACATTAACAAACCAGCAAGGGAAATTTAACTTGCATGTAATTTAAACTTCTTTTGAGGATTTCACATTAAAAATGAATATGCAATGTGGTAAGTGTTTATGTGGCCTTTTTCATCATTTATTTATTCATTTATGTCCTGAATGCTTCAATTGTCAGGAAAATACTGTGTTATCGCTCCTTGTTTCCTGGAAGCAGATACAATGCACTCAAACAAATATCAGATCAGGTGAAGGACTCTTTCTCCATTTGCTCGACTTCTGAATCACTGTTTATTTAATTGATAGTTGACTTCACAAGTTAGATGCCCAACGGGCATGCACAATTTCTGTCTAGCTTATGATAAGTTTGCAAACTCCTTGTATGTTTGAGCCATCCCATCAGATACACTCCAGATGTTTTTGCCTGCAACTTCTATCACCCTTGCTGTGGCAGTCAGGATAATTGGAAATGTAAAGCAGCATGTCTGGAAAATGTCAAAGTGGTTTTCAAGAGGCACTGCAATCTATTGAGTTAAATAAAAAGAATGAGAATGCAATGCAAACCACTAAGATCAGCAGTGCCAGCTTTATAAGAAAAGATTATATAGTTATACTCCAGCTGTTGAGCAGTTAATTGCAAACATCTTGCACTTCCCAAGCCATGCAAATAAAGCAGTTGTCTATATTATCCTTCTCTGTATGTTCCAAGGACAAGCATGCATCCTCAAAAAAATGGGATTGCTATTGCATTGCACAGATGCATATTATGTTATATCAATGTATTAAATTCATGTTTTGGTTAAGTTTATATTCCACTTTTTCTCCAAGAGCTCAAGCAATGTGCATATCATGCTTTTCTTCTATTTTCCTTATCACAGTCCTTGGAAGTAGATTGAGTTGATGGGAAATGACTGTCCTCAGGTCATCCCATAAGTTTTCATGACTAAGGGTAGACCAAACCTGCCCCATCATAGTTATAGTCCGTAGAATATCTTACAAGAGAGAGGGAGAGAGAGAGAGAGAGAGAGAGAGAGAGTGTGTGTGTGTGTGTGTGTGTGAGATTGTAAGCCACTCAGCGGCCAATAAATGTTATAAAGAAATAAATACTCTCTCTTATGTATGTTGAGTCATGTGAATTGTTTAATACTTGTATTACAAAGATTTTTTTACTATAAATTACAAGGCAACTTCTCAGTTTCAATCATAGACCTCCATCATTGGATATATTTTGTGATAAACAAATAGTAATGAATATTTCCTTTTTCTTCCTAGCTAGACTACAGTCCAAAGGGAAATGAGTTTTATTTTCCAGAACTTCTCCCTGAGGAACATTTCACACATTTTGCAGAAGCAAACCTGAATTCCCTGCAAGTATTCCATCCACCAGGAGATGTAAACAACCAAAGCTTTTTTGATGACAGTTGCCTTCCTGTACCTTTGGATTGGCATTTGGCAATTATAAACAGCTATTAAGGAGGGGAAAAAGTGCTCCATAGAATCATGCCTACTTTATCCTTTGGACAAAAGAATCTTGCTGGTTCTGGGCCAGTCTGCCATTCATTTGACTGCTGATCTGCAGTGAGTTGCTAAAAGGGAGGGGGAGCATAAGGATGAAAAGAGATAAAATGTATACAAAAGTGAGGAGAATTTGTCTATGGATCAGGAGTGGGATTCAAATTTTTTAATTACCAGTTCTGTGGGCGTGGCTTGGTGGGCATGGCAGGGGAAGGATACTGTAAAATCTTCAGTTAGAAGTAATATTTGCCAGTTCTCTGAACTACTCAAAATTTCTGCTACTGGTTTTCCAGAACTGGTTTTTCAGAGCCTGCTGAATACCATCTCTGCTATGGATGCATCTGTATAAGAAAGTTTTTCTTCCAGCCCAACAATTTCATTAAATCACCTTCGGACTCAGAACTTTGCCCAACAGTGGGATATGTAAAGCATGTACTTAATAACAAATAACAGAGTTGGAAGGAACCTTGGAGGTCCAACTCCCTATACAAGCAGGAAACCCCCCGGGTGGAATTCTACCAGTTCGCACCTATTTTCTAGATCTGGTTGTTAACATTCTAAGCAGTTCAGAGAACTGGCTGTTAGAAGAAAATTACAGGCCTAATCCTGTAAGGAAGACAGGAAGGAAACATTCTGGTGTTGCTTACAGAAACTGCCTCTTCATTAACCCTTATTTACAGGACTAGACTTCCAGTCTCAAGAATGTCTCTGGGGGTTTTTTCCCCCCCTCCTTTGCTGGTACTTTGCTTATGTGGAGTGACCATTCAAAGTTACAATGGCACTGAAAAAGTGATTTATGACCATTTTTCACACTTACGACTGTTGCAGCATCTCCACAGTCATGAGAGGCCAGGTGAGGAGATGCGTGCCTCAATGTGAATAATATTGAGTTGGCCACACCTAGCCAATAATATGACCACCAAGCCATGACCACCAACTAAGCCACGGCCACAGAACCGGTTGTTAAAAAAATTGAATTCCGCCCCTGAGGAAACCATACACCATTCCAGAGAAATGGCTGTCCAATCTCTTCCTAAAAACCTCCAGTGGAAGCATCCTCAACTTCTGGAGACAACTCATTCCACTGATTTATTGTTCTCACTGTCAGGCATTTTCTCCTCAGTTTTAGGTTGCTTCTAATGCTGCTGATTAGTTTCCATCCATTGCTCCTTGTCCAGCCTTCAGATGCTTTGGAACATAGACTGAACCCCACTTCTCTGTGGCAATAGAATGCAGTGCCTCTTGAATAAACCACTTTGACATTTTCCAGACATGCTGCTTTACATTTTCAATTATCCTGACTACCCTCAAATATTAAAACATTGCTATCATGTCACCATTAGTCCTTCTTTTCATTAGGCTAAGCATACCCAATTCCTCCAACGATTTTTTAATGTTTAGCTTCCAGTCTCTTAGTCATCTTTGTTGCTCTTTTCCACACTCTTTCTAGATTCTCACCAAATTTTTATATTGTGGTGCTCAAAACTGGATATAATATTCCAAGGGTGGTCATACCAAGCCATTATAAAGTGGTACTTACAATTCACATGATCTTGATTCTATCCCTCTTTTAATGCAATCTAGGGCAACATAAGTTTTTTTGGCAGCTGCTTACACCACTGGCTAATATTTCAGTGGTTGCCCACTAAGAATTCTAGATCCCTCTTGTAGTTACTGCTATTGAGCTGGGTTCCACCTATTCCGTACCTCTGCATTTGGTTTTTCTTGTCTAGTATTCAATCTATCAAGATCCTTCTGGATGTTAAGTCTATCTTCTGGGAAGTTGGCTATTCCTGCAAGCTTGTCTTCAAATTTGATGAGTTCCCCTTCTATCCCCTCATCTAAATCATTTATGAAAGTTTTCTAAATCATTTATGGATCATCTAAGTCATCTAAATCAATACTATACTTCTATAAAAATTTATCAAAAAGATTACAAGTAAAATTTTACGATGGTGTAGATCCGTTGTTTATAGGTCTGTATCAGTAGATGGTGTCAAAGACATGGCCACATTTCTCTTCTGAATGTTTGCATCCCAAATCTGTTCACCTTATGTAAATAAATCTGAGAAGCATCTTTTGCAATTATGCCAAGGCTGACCTTTAAAGATACAGGAGAAAACCTGTGTGCCTCTGAGGATCTAAGGCATATCATTAAGTATGCCAGGAAAGTTATTTTGAGAAGCATTCTTCATACTGTTGCCCTACTGTCACTGATGCTGACCGAACACATAGAAGGTGAAGTTAGTATTTTAAGCACTATTAAGAAAGAAATGTATTGAATTGTTTGTAATTTGGTCACACAAAGATCACTTGAAACGTGATGCTTGTTTTTATGAGTCAAAACTTTCACAGTAATTTTAGTCTAGGTGAAATCTTTTAAACTCAAAATGCAATTATTCTTGTAAATCTCCTTCAGTATGCACCATTATTTCTTAGTTCACTAACACTTAGTTTAGGATTGGTTGTACTTGCTTGCATAATATCAGTGTGGTAAACTGAGTGTGCTAAACAGAACAGAATAACAGAGTTCGAAGGGACCTTGGAGATCTTCTAGTCCAATCCCCTGCCCAAGCATAACCCTATGCCATTCCAGATAAGTGGTGGTCCAGCCTCTTCTTAAAAGCCTCCAGTGAGGGAGCACCCACAACTTCTGGAGGCAAATTGTTCCACTGGTTAATTGTTCTCGCTGTGTTCTGACCCAAACCCTTTTGGTTATTTTGTTTGTGCTTGGTTTCCCTTGTCTTTGGAAAATTACTAAGAATGCTTTCCCCAGTTAAAAGGCTGCTGTAAACTAATTAACTCTGATCAGCACAAGCCTTGCCAAAGCTGTGCAAGGCTGCCAAGAATAACAGATAAGAAATATTTTACAACACAAGAGTCTTCAAGTACCAACTTAAGATACTGCAATGTCCACGAGGATGGAGTTTCAAAACGTTTTTGCTTCCTACAAAGAACGTCTGATTCACTGCTGGCTTTTATCTTCTTGAAGGAGGGGACATTACCTTGCAGCCTGTTCTTTCTTACGAGGAACCCTACACGCACTCACACTTGGCACAGGCTCTTCAGGAACCTCCTCATTGTTGCTGCCAGTCCCCACAACCTCTGAAGACAGCAGTCCACTCCCTAATCGTCCTGGCCCCTCATCTGAGTCCTCACTCTCCTTCCCTGCTGCCAGCTAACCACAACACACTGTTACAAAATGTCTCCTTAGCTCCAGGTTGCTTCTCTCTTTGATTAGTTACTATTTATTGTTTCTTGTCTCGCCTTCTGGTGTTTTGGAAAATAGATTGACCCATTCTTCTTTGTGGCAGACACTCACATATTGGAACATTTCTCTCATGTCACCCCTAAGCCTTCTTTTCTCTACTAGACAAACCCAATTCCTGCAAGCATCCTTCATATGTTTTAGCTTAATCATTTATCTGAAAAAAATGTTTAATGAAAATGACAAATATGGTTGGGGTTTTTAAAGGTCATCCTGTTTAATTACAGTTTAATAAATAGCAGGGTCTGGCTAACCTTGCCTGAATTCAGCAGCAAAATAGGGTTGGTCTTGGATAATACAGGTAATTCTTCTTGTAACAATCCATTTAGTGACCATTTGGCACTAAAAAAAGTTAATTATTACCATTTTTCACTCTTACAACTATTACAGCAACTCCATAGTCACGTGCTCAAAATTTGGACTCATAGCAAACGGAGTCATATTTTTGATGGTTGCAGTGACTGGGGTCATGTGATCATCTTTTGTGACAAGCAAAGTCAACAGAAAAGCCAGGTTCATTTAACAACTATGTTACTAATTTAGCAACTGCAGGATTCACTTACTTAGCAACATAAATTTTGGACTCAAATGTGGTTATAAGTCAAGGACTACCTGTACTTGGATGAGAAACCAACAGGAAATACTATAGCTATAGGATAAACTGAAAAGTTGACCAAAGCTCTCAGGATAAGGTAGTAGCAGGCCACAATAGGGAGTCCAGGAAGTCAGGAACAGTTAGATTTGACTTAAGAACAGTACTATATTAATTTAACATTATAGTAGCATCTTTAGCTTTTAATGAAGTGGGAAAAGGAGGTCAGGAGATATATAGAAATTGCTAGTATTTTAAACAACACGTTTTTAAAAATGTTACTCTTAATGTCAAGGTGGCACATATAATACACAACTTTTTATTTTAATAATAGCCAAAAAAACAAAAAAGATAAGTTTTGACTGGCCTAAAATCCCTCAATGAACTTTGGTGGTTTCTATTCTGAGCTCCCCAGTGTAGTCCAACCAGTCAGTCACAGGCTTCATCAGGCATCTCTTATTTGCTTATCTTAAGCATGCTTATAGGCATAATGATACCTAATTGGTCCAAATAAGATTTTGAATGATAGTTCTTCCCTTTAGTCCCAAGATAAAAGCACATCATTTGGCTTTCATCTATAGCAATATGCATCACATGCTGACCATGCCCAGACCCAGTTTAGCGAAGCGGGGGGGAAATCTTGATATGTCATGTGATGCCATCGTGATGATGTGAGTTTGACATCTCTGATCTACAGTATATATTTTTATATTTATCACCATAAATACCTGGTGTCTTACTGCTTCTCTTTTCTTTTACCTTGCATTACCTTGCATTCCACCATTATTAACTCATTAATGATGGTGGAAAATATTCAGCATTATAAATGAGTTTACACGGCTTATAAGTTATAATAAAATTTGTTCATTTTAAGGTATTAAACAAAATTATTGTTTTTGTAAATCAGTTCATGGTTTGAGGAACCTAGACAAGGTTAGTCAGAAGCTTCCATGGGCACCTAAGTCAACTCCATCTAACCAGTTTAATTCCTAGACATTTTCTATCAACTTTTTTCCAGTACCTTCCTAACTTTTTATCAATCCATCACTACATTCAGGAATCAGGGATTGTCAGGTCCTGATCATCCCAATACGGCTAGAGGTGAGGGAAATAGGATGCTACCTATTTGAGACTCAGCACTGTGGCTGTAGCAGGGGTGGAATTCTGCCTGGTCCGACCAGTTCTGTAGAACCGGTTGTTACAATTCTGTGCACCTTGGAGAACTGGCAAATCGCACCACTGGCTGGCCCTGCCCCACATGCACACCATCCAATTGCCCGCGTTATGCCTCCATGTAATTTGGTAAGTCGATATTTTTCCTTTTTTTTTCCCCATCAGCTGTTCTGAGTACTAGCTGTGCTGATGTTTAGATTAGCTAGAAAGCAGGAAATCATTGGATTTCTTGCACTCTAGATAATTTAAAAGTAGAGCTGAACCTTCCTTCAGACTGAAGCTTCTATTTTTCAGTGCAGACTCAGGCAGCAAATTGCAGAAAGATAGATCTCTGAGTGAATCTGTGATTCTGTGAGCAACTCAATCTACCTGCCTGCTTTGTCTGATTTTGGGTAAAAGTTGCTCTTTTTTTAATAAAAAATTCAATATTTACATAATATTTACAATATTTACATAAATATTTACAATATTTACATACAAACCATGCCCACCCAGTCTCTACTGGTGGTTCGGTGTGGGTGTTTAATCCGGTGTGGGTGTCTTGGCCAACAATTCTTTAAACTTAGGGTGGGGAGGGCTATGGCCAGTACTCTGCAATATCAGCAAAGTTGAATTCTGCAGATTTTCCCACATACTGAAGATTGCAACACTTTTTTCCTCTCTTATTAAAGTTACATTCTAGAAAAGAACAAATCTTCTGTGTTCCTCCTTTGTTTTTTGTTATTTTTTTAATGAATGCAACCTCTTGACCAGAAGAGTTTCTTCTGTTCTTTTTTTTTTTTAAGTTTGTGGGAAGTTTTTTATGATGTCCCCTTCTTCCACTGCATCTTGATGTTTTTAGTATGCTGTACAGAGGCAAAAGGGGAAAAAGCTATCTATCTCTACTTATCTATCATCTCATTACACACACACATACACACACACACACATGTATGCACACAATTTGCAGAATTCTACTTTATAGGATTGCAAATATATAATGGTGTTTTTTTTTTAAAAAAGTGAAGGCAAGTTGATTTTTATCTTAAACCATTTATGCTGTGGATATTAAGAACAACTCACTCAGGGAGCAACATTCAGGTAGCAATTAATTAAGGGACTACTAATGTAAGTGCAGAGAGCCAAAAGTAAAGCTACTTTAAATCAACCTAATGAATTTATAATACACATTTAAAAAGGAACAGAGGAAAGAAGAGTGAAAACATGATTTGCAAGTATGCACTGTAGGACATGAAATAATTCTACAATATTTACTTATGCTTTATTATGAGCAAAGACCAGCATAGCATAATACAATATAAAAAGTTTATAAATCATGATTAAGAGAAGGAAACATTCAAAATCAATTCATTCAAGATATAGTCAAAACTGTATCCACAGCAAGTACTAAAAACCAAAATAAAAAAAGACAAAGATATAGCTTCCTTCGGGTATTATCCCACATCACTGTAGTTCTGTTAAAGTTGTAGCTCATTGTAGTTCATTGTAGTTGTAGCTCATTGTAGTACAGCACAAATGTAAGTACCCGCGAGAGCTTAAAAAAACAAATATATATATATGTGC
>BHFT01001092.1:0-43396 GCA_004320025.1 Laticauda laticaudata | reverse complement strand
AATATATATATATATATATATATATATATATATATATATATATATATATATATATATATATATATATATGTATGTATATGTTAAATACAATTAATACTATTTCAAAAAGTTATTACAAGTGGCTTCGGAGAGAAAAAAATCCAATCTGAAGAAAAAAAAGTACAGGTAGTCCTCTGCTTACAACAGTTCATTTAGTGATGATTCAAAGTTGCAACAGTACTGAAAAATGTGACTTATGACCGTTTTCCAAAGTTATGACCTTGCAGCATTCCCATCATGTGATCAAAATTCAGAGGCTTGGTAACTGACTCATATTTATAACCATTACTGTGTCCCAAAGTTATGTAATCACCTTTTGTGATTTTTCTGACAAGCAAAGTCAGTGGAAAGCCAAATTCACTTAACAACTGGGTTACTATGTTATCAACTGCAGTGATTTACTTTAAAACTGTGGTAAGAAGTCATAAAATGGGCAAAAACTCACTTAACAAATGTCTCAATTGTGTTCACAAGTAGAGGACTACCTTTATTGGTAATATTTTGGAGGAACCAACATCTTTCTCATCTTACATGCAACCACACAAATTTTCGCTACATTGTACATTATGGTAAAATTGTTACCAGGCAATAGGAGAGAGACACAAATGTATCTGGAATGACCTGGAAAATCCACTAGCTGTATTTGGTCGATTCTTGATATATGGCTATATTATTGGCAAGCAAGTAGCACATGCTCAGTTTTGTCAGGCTCTCCAACAATCAATTTGGACTGGAAATATTTTTAGGTCTCTTCTCAAACACTGTGAAGGAAGTGCCAGCAAAAGCCCTGAATAAACCAATTCCAATTCTATCATCAGAAAATCACAGTTGCCAAGGAATTAAGGCTATCTACAACATATTGTTCATTTGCCAAGGGGAAGTTTCTCCCACTGTGTCTTGATTATCCAATTTTACTTTCAAAAAGAATTATGCTATTTTTCTGCTTAGTGAATTGCTGCAATCAGACAAAAAAAGATAGGCCAAACAACAACAGCAACAAATAACTCCATCAGTCATTTAGGTGATGTGTGATTCGTAGCATATCTGAAAGGCCGGTTTCTGTGACTATTTATCCCCTTTCANGATTCGTAGCATATCTGAAAGGCCAGTTTCTGTGACTATTTATCCCCTTTCAGATTTTCTGAATTTTTTGCATATTTTTTCTACTAAATATGATCAGAGTTTCATGCAGGCGCAGCTGATGCCTAGAGAGAATTTAGTTGAACAAATGATTAGTTTTGACTGTTGCTTCCTTCATTTGTCTCATAAAATGAAGTCTTCCAATAAAAAGTGATTATGCCTCAAATTCTCTAATTAGTTGACCATCTTTGGCTGCAATAAGTGCCAATTAAATTCTTCTCATAAGTGATCAACCTATCTTATCATTGGGTAGGAATTTTGGCCCATTCCTTCATAACTATCTGCTTTGACTCAATAATATCTGAAGGCTTTCTGACATAAACCTATTTGTTGCAGATCCTGCCAAAATATTTCTTTGAATTTAGATCTAGACTGGCTATTCCAAACAATAAATTTCTTATTTCTATAGCTTTGTTGGTACATTTAGATTATTGCCTTTCTGTATGACACTTTTCAGTTTAGCCTCAGAGGCCTATACAATTCTCTGATACAAAGCAAAATGAAGTCTTCTTTCAATGAAGGCAAAATGTCTGGGTAGCAACATATCCCTAAATTTTGTCAATACCATCTTCATGCTTGATGGGTGATATGAAGTTCTTATTGTGGAATACAACATCTGGTTTTCCACAAACCAGATTACACCCATTCAATCCAAAGAGTTCCACTTTTCAATCATCCCTCCGAAGAAAATTATATTATGTGAATATAATTTATCCACATAAACTATGTTGTCTGCCCTTCATGTTATTCTAGGAATCTCATTTTTATCCACATTTCTTTTGAAGATGGATTCATGAGCAACAACTTTAGATAAGGTGAGAAAATAACCACCTGGATATCCTTCTGAGATTTTTGTGTCATCTTGCACAAGTTTATGCTGTTCATTTAGAGCAAGGGTGTCAAACTCAATTTCATTGAGGGCCACATCAGGGTTGTGTTTGACCTTGGGGAGCCAGGGTGGGCATGGTCTGCTTGATGTCACTGGTATCAGGAACATCTGTGGTGGCCCAANGACCTTGGGGAGCCAGGGTGGGCATGGTCTGCTTGATGTCACTGGTATCAGGAACATCTGTGGTGGCCCAAGCGCTCTGCCAGCAAAAATGGGCTCGCAAGCTCCGTTTTCAGCCGTCACCACCGAAAGCAGAGCCTGGAAGCCCTACAAGTTCTATTTTTACTGGCAGAGGCACCACAGGCCAGTCCTTTACTGTTTCCAGGACCGCAAGCCATATCTAAGCCCTTCATGGGCTTAGTCCAGCCCGCAGGCCTTGACATCCCTGATTTAGAGTAGTTTTATAATTGTTCGGGCAATTTTCAGGAGATCAGCTATTTGTTTTTTACACATCTTTGAGCAATAGTAGAATGATGATGAAAGTTTGTCAGCAAGCACGAAATACCCATTTCCACTCCATTTTCATTCCAGTCATCACATGTCAAACATTTGAATGCACAGTACTATCTAACATTTTCCTGATATAGGTCACTCCCTCCTTCCCTTTCTCCTCTCTTCCTCTCTCTCTCTCTCTCTCTCTCTCTCTCTCTCTCTACTCTCTCTCTCTCTTTCTCTCTCTCTCTCTCTCCACCCTTCTCACCCACCTTGAGGGCTGGAAAGAAAAGTCACAGAGGACATGCAAATTCCCCCGCCCCCGTGAATTCCCCAGCAGTGTTGGATCGCTCACACACACAGATCTCTCACACACCCCACCCCTCCAATTCAGCCCCTTTCCTAGTCTGCTTTAAGCTCCATTCTTAAAGGGGGGGGGAGGGAGATCGATCTAACCTGAAGGCTGGTGATTTTCTTTCTCTTTCTCTCTCTCCCTCACACACTCCCACCCCCTCCAAGGCAGCCACATTCCTAGCCTGCTTTGAGTTCTGTTCTCAGGCTGCAAGCAAGGAAAACAGCAGAAGCCTTTCTTTCTCTCACCCAAACTCCACCAGAAATGAGTCTTTGCAGCCTCTTGGAGCAGGGTCCCAAAAATGAGTCTTTGCAGCCTCTTGCAGGGTCCCAAAACTCATTTCTGGCAGAGTTTGGGGGATAGAAAGACTTTTGCTGCTTTCCTTGCATGCAGCCAAAAGCAGAAGAAGAAAAAAGTGGAAAGAAGCAACCTGGTGTCCAGGCAAGTTCCCCCCTCCCCCCTTTCCCCTCACTACATCATGTTGTTCCTAATGCAAGCAATGCAAGCCTTGTGTTCCTGGATCATATGGGCGGCACAGCCTTGTGTTCGTCTTCAGCCTGAATTAATTGCTTGGGGGGGGGGATTTGGGGTGGCATTTCTCTGTGGACCACCAAAATTTTCTTGCGGACCATCAGTGGGCCACGGCCCACTGGTTGGCGACCACTGTGTTTGTGCATCTTCTCAAGAACTTTTCCAATGTCATGTTCTACTCTTGTTCAGTTTGCATTTCCTCCACTTACAATGGCACTTACACTGCCATTATTATGGCTCCTATAATAAAACAGCAAAATAGGTTCCTATTTAACACTGGAAACTTAGCATAGTTTGAAATTTAGTATGGTTTTCTCTCAAAACCTATGTCAACATATAGTTCAGTTTGAAAGAGCTCTTCTTTTTTTACTCCTCTTTCATTCATGGGAAATTATTATTCCATGAAGGCATGAAAGTAAGATATGTTTCTGCTGGTTTGCCATAGTTATTGCTTTTGTTTGACAAATTTGTTAGCAAAGTCCTAGTGAAGATTCCTTTTTTTATGTTTGCCTGATGATCATGTTACTTAATTATATTCATCTTCCAGTTTTCCTGATTCTTCTGATATAACAACCTGACAGGCTTATCAAACATCATTATACCTTGATTACATCCTCTGCATTTTGGCTCTTAAGAAATGGTATTGCTAATTTTAATCATTCTAATGAGAATCATATCCTCAAACAGTCAATTTCAATCTCATTCAAGAGGCTGCAAGCATGATTCTTTTTCTACAAAGTGCAGGATTTATATGTAAATCAAAGTATTAAAACAATGAGATGCAACTCAAATTTTATAAAATTGAATCCCAAGCCTCACATTCTCGCTGGAAGTTTTTAGTTATGTGTTATCTCTTTATCCTTATAGATGTTTCAAATGAAGTTTTAATTGGTCTTTGTATCAGGCACATGTTTCTTCCACTTCTCTTCCAAAGTGAAATTATCTGTAATTTGCTTTATATTCTATGTATATATATTAACTTTTTGCTTATGCTGAAGATGCAGGGTTGATGGAAATGGTTCTTCTGGTGGAATAATTTTGTTTTATTAAATTTAGCTTATGAATGTTTTTAATCTCTTGCTTTAATTAAAAAATATGTGTCAAATTAACATTAAGTCCCATGGACTTGAATAGAGTTTATTTCTTGATAAATGAATTCAGGATTATAATCTAAATGCATGTCATTCCATCTTTACTATGCAAATTAATTTCAGCCATATAATTCTATATTCCCTTCAGCGAAACTCAGGTATTCAAAGTGAACTTGAAAACAATCATCATCAAATGGTATTGCTTGTCCATAATATTTTTTCCAATTTGCCCTTTTCTCAAATTTATTTTATTTATTTAACAAAATCTATATGACTACGCAACTAATTGTCAGTGACTCTGGGCCACTTACAAAGTTAAAAACTCAATATAAAAACATTAGAAAGCAATATATCCCCAGCCATCTGGCAACAGTAGTCAATCAAATAAGCTGTTTAATATGCCCCATCAAGCTTCCTAGACTTACTGACAAAACTGTGATGGCTCCCTTGGGCATTGGCTTGGACAATGAGGAAGTGCTAGTTCTGGGGACATCTAAGAAGGCACTATGGGGAGCCCCAGGGAGATATGAAGGCTCTCAGACAAATTTAGATGATGTAGGTGAGGCTACACCAGGAATGTCAGGGGAATCCAGCACCAAGAAGCAGATGGATGATCAGCCAGCTGTGCAAGGAGAAGAGGCACAGTTGTATTCAATTATTGTGGATGACCAGTTGACCTCTCAGGTCAAGAGAAAGAGAAAAGGTGCAGCTACAGCTGGCCAGCAGAAGAGGAGTTGACATCTACACCCAATCAAGATTTCACAGAGCTGAGCAGAAGGAGGTGCAATGGAGGTCAGTAGGGCTACTTGCACGGAGGCAGCCTCAGCCTTGCTAATAGGTGCAACAGTCAGGATCTATTTTGTTCAGCATTGAAACCTGGGACTTGTCAGAGACAATTGTTTGTAATCTGTTGATCCATGAGTAATCTTGATCTATTGCATTGAACCCATTGACGCCAAGCTACCGTCATAAGACCTTGAAACTGCTGGAGCCATGTTGCCACTGTCATGCCTTTGAACCTATCAAAGTTAAGTTGCCTTTGTTGTACCTTGAACTTTTTGAGACCATGCTGTTTTCGTTGTGCCTGGAACCCACTGACACCAAGGTCCCTGCTTTGTGCCTGAAACCTTGCAAGGTGCCCAGAGTTACCTTGAGGTAAGATGGGAGACCTACAAATTTTATAAATAAATAAACAAACAAATAAATAACAAAACATATTGGAGTCATGTGGCTTTTGTTGTCCCTTGAACCCATAGAGCTACATTTGCTTTGGCAAAATCTAGAATGCCGAGCATCATGGGGCTGTCATCCTTCTGATGCCATTCTGTGCCTTAGATGTAGAAGAGACTGTGGCAGGGGTTGGTTGTGTGTGTAAAATCTCTCTCCCTCTCTCTCTCTGTATACTGGGATGGGATACAGGTCTTCAGGGCCTTTCAAAAGAGTGACAAAATGAGTGTCAATCTTATATCTACGGAGATGATGTTCCAGAGCTAAGGAGCCACCATGAAGAAAGTGATTCTTGATCCCATTAGATGTATCTTTTTAGGAGGAGATCTATATCCATGATGGTGAACAAGTGGTACGCAAAGCCATTTGTGCTGGCACGTGAGCCACAGGCAAATTTACATCACAGTGCATGCACGCATCTCACAGCTGATTTTTTTTTCGGTTGGTTTGAGGCCTTTTTTGGGATCCCAGAGGCTTAAGAGGCAAATTATAGGCCCATTTTGTCAATTCCTGTCACCAGAAGTGATGAAATAGGCCTATAATTCACTTGAAAAGCCTTGCAGAGGCTTTTTCCAAGCCTCTGGGAGGCCGAAAAAGGCCTTAAACCAGCCGATAAATCAGCTGTGAGGCGCAGTGCAGGTAAGGGGATGGTGGGGCATGTGCAGGGGATGTGGGAAGGGGAGCACTCATTGAATTCTGGGTCCTGGTACGTGAGTGTGATCTGTACCATTTCCTGCCTCCATGTTCTGGTAGATAGGGAAGATGCAACCAAGAAAAGACAGTTCTTCATATGGCAAATCTATTGTACAAACAAGATTTCCAGTTGCATAATGTAATTTTTTCCTCCTTTTATACATTCATATTGCTCCGTCTATAGCATAGTTCATTTTTTTACTCCAATATATTTACCAATGCAACTTTGAATCTTACATACACCTCATGCCTTCGAAAAGTATAAGAGAGACAATGTGATATGCCATTTTAAAAAGATTAGAACTGGTGAAATTTATGGAAATGCAAAATCATGTGCAAACTGCAAAATTCAAGAGCATGGATTTTGCTGGGGGCCATACACTGCAGATTTTTCTTTATATTTAGCAACCCTAAAATTTACACGTGTCTAAATAATTTTTGGTTGATTATTTCTCATATATTTTTTACCCTTCAGTTGATAAGATCCCTTGCCTATATTTTGTAAGACATCTTTTTTACATTTAAGAAACATGTTTTTACCTTTTTCTTCCTTAATCTTTATATAGAAAAAATAAAGTAAACATGATTATCTGAAATAGTCAGTTACAAAACCACTTTAATATAGACTTTTTTAGACTGTGAACATACTAATTGCAAAATGAAATGTTCTAGAAACCCATGCTTTACAAATGCTGTGCATGACATTCTTGCCATTTGTTTTGCAACATTAGCCCAGATATTCTTATTTCAACGTGCCAGTGAGGGCAGAGGTACAAATTGCTGACAAGATAGGCCATGGAGGAAAGAACCAAGCCCTTTTTATAACAGGATGACAGACCAGATGTACAGCTCAAATTTATTAAGTCACTTATCAGTTAAATCACACTGGTTAATTAATTCTGCTCAGTCCCATTCATTTTCTTCTAAATGATTCTGACTTCAAACCCCAGTGGGTAACATGTTAAACAGACCATACCTCTTCCAGCTGTACCATGAAGGTAACATTATGCCCTTGTTCTGATATCAGTGTGCCATCTGATGTGACAACCCGAAGTCCTCGCGGGGCTTTGCCAGGACACTGCTGTGGCTTGGCTGTGTACTGCTCACGCACACCGTCTGTGCAGTTATTAGACACAACCTTTCTGTACCTGTGAAAAGAACAAAGAACCCTGAAGAGACTTGCTACAAGCTGCTTGTTTCTAATGATAGTTCCCTTTTCCAGACCATCACTGTCACATGTCAGATATTTAAACAACTGAATCATGAAACAGTATAAATTGACTTGGTACAGAACTTTAGCCACATGTCATGCTCTGATATTAAGAAGAAGAAGTAACACACCAGTTAATGGTACTGGAAAATGTATATAGTGCTGTTTTGTCACAATAAAGTAGCAAGTAACATTTGTCACAACTAATCTGAGCCAAATGAACTCTCAATGTGAGGGAATAAAGAGTAAACTTTCACTTTTATAATTCAATATAAATTTTTACCTGCCAAATATAGTGATAGGAAATTTATAGGATCATAGACAATATTGATAAAACTTAATCTTCCCTATTTGTTGAGGGACAGAGTAAACCTATCATTTTGGAAAACTTGAAAAGGTTTGTGTATTGTCATCAATAAGGGATAATTATACTTTTCATAGTTTTACAATAATCCTGACTCAGCTTTCCATTTGCAAAAAGTATCACTCAAGATATAAAGAAAACCACAGAGTGAGGAATAATATGGTAATGGGTCAGCAGCATTGCAGTTGATAATCTTCACAAACAAATACTACAGCTTTGACTACTTACCCAGTACTATTGAGATAACTTTGACCAAGACTGCATTCTTTTGACAAAGATGATGGGTTATACCAAAAAGCTGGCAAACACTGGCCATTGCTGTGGCGCTCAAACCCATAATCACTAGTTTGGGAAAAAAAATATTACTTTGGTGATATGCAAGTGGATTATTACATTGGAAATATATTTTTCAAATATAAATTGACATATAAAATCATATGGATCTCTTTCAAACACATGCACTTACTTCACATAGAGATACACATGTTTGGGCATATTCTATAAATTCCCCATGGCATCTGGCATTCATTCATAATCCCAATTATCAGAAATTTTAGTCTTCTTTCTGATCAAGAAACTATAATCTTTCATCTACAAGACCTTACTTGGACAACAACCTTAAAGTTGTCAAGTTTCTTATAATAGATTTGACTATATCAATTCCACTGGACAAGTATTTTATTCTGATGCCGTTTTTTGTCCTGGCATGCAGTTGAAACATATTTTATACTTAGACAAATTCTAAAACCAAGTCTCACCAATTTAGCTTCTGATGGTTTATAATATTCAATAAAGTCTTCAGGGTACTTCCCTGTTCTGCTGTAAATGTCAGAAACTGGATATAGTTCATACACAAACAGGAAATGCATACTATACTACAATAGCAGATCAATTATCTCTGTAAAATAATCATCTGTGGTTGTGGATGAGTGAGCAATAGTTAAAAAATCCTAGATTTTGTATTGCTTCTTAAAAATCCTGAGTTTTTTCTCTAATATGTTGATACTAGGAAGAGACCTAACTGATTTTAAATGTAGATGTGCTTCTTCAACATTATCCAAGTTACTTTTTATTCTTACTAAAGAAGCCATAAAGACTATTTGATCATTAAATCAATAATAAAACCCATTTTAATATTCTAGAAGAAAGCAAATATTCATAAATGAATGATGCTTTCTCTGAATCTGATTGTCAGCAAACTGTAACTGCCTGTATTGCCAAATTCTTTTGTATTAATATAATTAAAAAGTGATAACATTGTATCCATTTCAAAGGTTCAGGTATTTAGTTAAAAAAAATCATCTATAAAATACAGAATAACAAAAATACAGAGCATGATTTCCTGTAACACAAGTAATTTATGCTTATATGCTATTTGTGCTTTTCTTTTTACAGGGGGAACATTTTTTGTGTATTTTATCTGAATGTATGGTTTATACTTCATGTACTCTAGTGAACAATTTTTAGGAGAAGAGAAGCAAGGTCTTTCTGAGGGACTGCATAATTCTTTGATTGGGCTTGGATCCATTAAAAAGGGTAAACATAAGCTGTACGATTTGACAAGAATAACCGCTTTCCAAGTTTTGTGTTACAGGTAGCCTCAATTTACAACCATTCATTTAGTGATCATTCAAAGTTACACTGGGGAGAAAATTATTTATGGATGGTCCTCACGCTTAGGACTATCATTGTACATTCAAGGTCATATGATCCAAATTCAGGCACCAATCAACATGTATTTCAATGTTTTCGGCATCCTAGGTTCACATGATTGCCATTTTCAGTCTTCTTAGAAGGTTCCTGACAAGTAAAGTCAATGAGGGGGCTGGACTCACTTTACAATGGTGCCACTTAACATCGGCAGTAACAACCAGGCAACACCTGCTTAACAACCAGGAAAAACAGATCATAAGATTGGGTGCGAGCCACTTAACACAGCATAAGCAATGGAAATTCTAATTCCAAATTTGGTTGTCAGTTGAGAGCTACCTGCATTAATTCCAGGGCCATTGTTTACATACATATGCATAGATATCTTTCATGGCTTAGGACTCAGATACTGATTTGGAAGAAGCTGTTCTAGAAAAATCAGTATAATGTCGGCCTCTGGTATTTACCCATTGCTAATTTCTCTCAAACACACACACACATACACACGTGTGTGTATGTGTGTGTGTGTGTGTGTGTTTCACAGAACAGTAATCACCCACTCCACTTTCTATAGATCTGGTCTTAAAGTACATGGATTTTTTTCCCCACACAAAATCAGCTATATATGCTAGGACATAAGTGATATCTGTATAATTCATTGTATATCAGTGTAAAAGCAGTGTAAGTGTAGAAGCACACAAACACACAAATAGGCTGCTGAGAAATGTCACCAGCAGCTCCATTGCATTTCATTATAAAGGCATTGGTATCTTTTCCTCACCTTGCAGATATGCAATCTAATGAATTTGTTGTTTCCTTTCTGTTGCACACAGAGGACTGATGCTTGTGACAAATTGCTGCCTACCTGTAGGCACAATGCATCTACCATCATCTGGAGCAGCAGAGGATGAAAATGGCTGTTAAAATCTGAGCAGGGGAGTGGAGCACATCCAGAGTGGCTGCATTATATCCAATCATCTGGTAAAGGCATATTTTGATTTTGTGACAGGCTGAAGCCAATGTATACATTATATGCTTCTCTCTCTCATATTCTCTGTCTCTCTCATATTCTCTTTCTCCTTTTCTCTCTCTTTCACTTTCTCTCTGTCTCTCTCTTTCTCTGTCTCTGTGTATGTGTGTATGTCTCTCTCTCTTTGTGTGTGTGTGTGAGTGTGTGTGTGTGTATGTGTGTGTGTGTTTGTGCCCTATTAAGGGAAGCCTTTCCCAAATCTTGCTATCAGCTTTTTTAGTCATGTGTTTTTAAAAGAATATTCAACTCATATCTGAAATTTCACAGGGATAGGACACAATCTCCACATCTTTTCGTACTGTGTTCCCAGTGAAAATATGCCCATGTACATCAATATGTCACATTATATAATAACACCTTCAGACTATATAATTAATTTCTGAAAAGTACACCACATGCAAGGAATATTAGTATTGTTAACAACATTATGAATTCTGAATGGCGTTTCTTCAGACCTATCTCAATCAACTAATGAAAATTTACGTTAGCATCCTTCCATTTGAGGTTTTTTTTTTCATATTCCAGGAAATGTTAAAGTGGTTTTCCTGCCAACCTCAGTTTCTATTCCCAAGTTATGATTATGTTCCCCTTTGAGGGAAACTTAATAATTACATTCATAAATCACAGATATGTAGGCTTCTAATACACTACAGGTAGTTCTTAATTTCTGACTGGTCACTTAGTGAATGTTCAAAGTAACAATGGACCTGAAAAAGGAAACTTATTACCCGGATACAAAGTTCTGATGATTGTCCCCCTCCTTGCATTACATGACCCACACTTCAGGCTCTCAGCAATACAGCTACCTTTATGGCCATTTGAATGGCCATTACATATGAAGCATATGTAATGAAGTGACATAAATGACATGACATACTTGCCAAAAAGCAGCACTTTCAGTTTTCAGCAAAATCACAGCATTTTTTTCATGGCCAACACACACACAAAAAGGTTGTAATATTGTGCTGGTCATTTGACTGATCTGTTTTATGACTGTTATGACATTACCATAATGAGCAGTCTCCATTATGGTCATAACATACAATCAAACTACTTTTAGCTGGTTGACAAACTTCTTACTGCATATAAGACCATATAACTAGAACATGACATTGAAGATTAACACTTGGAATGGAATGGAAATGATAATGTGCAAATGTGGTGAAAGCTGAGAAATTTAGGAGAAAACATGGAGAGCAGGATAGAATTTCTGCTAGGAGCTTGAAGAAGCTACAAAGAAATCAGAAGGAACACATAAAGTAAATTGGAAGAAGAAAATAAAGAGCAAGTTTAGGAGAAAGAACATTATGTGCCTCAGTGTTCATTGAAGAAAAAGTTATATGTCTTTCTAATTACAATATATTTCAGTTGTTAATCAAGGTTATTATGTGTTTGGTTTGCTCTATCTGTACCTATCTGAAAAAGCTAAGTAGAAAGCATGAGAAGCCTACAAGATCTATGTGTTTCAATAGATTTTGAGTGAGTGAAGAAGTGACTGACTATAAATTGAACCTGGAAAGTTTGTTAAGGAGTATGCATATTATTTCCCATCTTTTTCCAGTTTTTAATCCAAGCTTTCATATTATATGTCACACAGATATACATTTTAATATTAATTTTAAAAGAATGGAGAGATAAAATAGACAATCTGTATTAGAATGTAAGAGTAGACCTTAATGAAATTCTAATATTAGAGATTTCAAGTAGCTCAGGGTTGAACTGCAGAATCCTTGGTTCTTGTTTGCTTGCAAATGTTTCTTTACTCCAAAAGATAACATCATCAGTGCTGGTGAGTGTGAGATTTGCTCCCCTCCCATCCTGCCAGTGTTACTGGGGTATGGTTTTCTGCTTGATTGTTTATCCATATAGTATAATCCTAGTTTATCTGTGTGTTTATGCTGAAAATGATATACTCCGGCTTTTTTGTTTTCTTCTTAGTTTTTTATACGGAGAAGACTTGTTACACACTTATAAATAAAGGTACACAACTTTTTACTGATTAAACAGACTTACGGTTCAAACTTGTCATTTGGATTTCCTTGTCATTTGGATTTGCCTAGGATGTTCAGTTTGCCAATTGAAATTGATGAAGGAATTTTCACTGTGTATTCTGGCTGCAAGTGATGGGCTCTGCTATTTTTCTGCATATCTATCCTCCATATTGGCTGATACAGCCCTTACATTGTATGTTGGTGTTTTTTGGATCCTGTTTTTTTTCTCCTTGTGGGATTATTAGGATTTTGGTTTTAATGAAATCCTATTGTTTTATTTGAAAATTGTTTTACCTAATTATTAAATTAGAAATGAATTTTTTCTTTCTTGTCGAAGAACATTGATGCATTTGGTACAGATGGGGAGAGATATGTTCAAGTTGTGTTTTAACCTAATTTGTACCCATGGAATGACTGTGTTCCCTGGAACACAATTATCCATTTATTCAGCACTTCTCCAAAACTTGTTATGCATTTATCTGACGAAAAAAATGCTTCAGAAATGGATGTCATGTAAAATTGCATTAAAATGACTACATTAGAGAAAATAGAATTCACACAGAATGATAACAACAACAACAACAACAACGATAATGGATTTGCATGTTAATCGAGACTTATCTTTTTTCTTAAAAAAAATAAATATTTGATCAGTTTCTGGAATAATCCCATTCATGCTGGAATAAAGTCCATGAAAATCTGGCATAGAAATGCTTTAATAATATATATTACTTTAGTAATATATATTTATTACTTAAATAAATACGGGTTGGTTTCTGGGCAGTTGCTAGGATATATTATTCCTGGGAAGAAGTGCACCATTTCCATTGTGACATTCATTCCTGAAACACTATTGCCCCCTGGCTGTAAAAAGTGGGCAATGCATACAAATCAAAAACTCAACTTACTTTCTTTCCTATCCTTTAATATACAATTCTTTCAACACAGTTCAGGAATTACTTATTCTGCTGTCACAGGAAATCTGCACACTTTTACCCAGAATTTGTGACAAATCTGAAACTTGCAAGTGCAATGTCAGGTTTTCCTTTGTGATAATCAAACATGATTCCTGATTTTTTTAAAAAAAGATTTTTTAAAACTAAAACAAATAAATAGGATTTTTTAAAAAATATCTTTGACTGTAATTCCAGTTTAATCATTTTAGAAATATGTCTTTTGTTTTTAATACTTTTAATGCTACAGATTGCCAGAGTCTCTTTGAAATATGATGGAAGGCAAATAAATTTAGTAAATAAAAAAAGAAAACAAAAATGATTAATAGAATAACAGAGTTGGAAAGGACCTCAGAAGAATTCTAGTTCAACCCTATACTCAAGAAGGAAACCCTATACCATTCCAGACAAATGGATGTCCAATCTCTTCTTAAAAGCCTCCAGTGAAGGAGAACTCACAACTTCTTAAGACAAATCCTTTCACTGATTAATTATTCTCACAGTCAGAAAATTTCTTCTTAGTTATAGGTTGGATCGCTTCTTGAGACATTGCTATTAATTTCTTCTAGTCCTACTGCTGGTGCTTTAAAGATAGGTTGATACCCTTTGCAAGATCTGGGTATGTCTACTCTAACAGATTCATATCATCCCTAGTCCTTCTTTTTGTTAGACTAGACATACCAGATCTTGCAACCCATTCTTCATATGCCCTTATCTTTGTTGCTTTTTCTAGAGCCTTAACATCTTTTTAATATCATGCTGACCAAAACTGTACGAAGTATTTAAATGTGGTTTTATCAAATAAGTATAAAGTGGTCCTAACATTTCATGTGATTTTGATTCTATCCTTCTGTTGATGCAGCGTAAGACTGCATTTCTTTTTTGGTAGCTGAATCACACTGCTGGCTCTTCAGACTATCTTCTGAAGTGTTGGCGATTTCCCCCAGGTTTGGGTCATCTTCAAATTTGATGAGTGCCCCTTCTATTCCCTCATCTAATTTTTTTTAATGTTGAAGAATATTGGGCCTAAAACAGAACCTTGGATACCACATTCCATGTAGATATACAGTAGTTCCATTATGACATGTTGAATGTTGTGGTTGAGCAGTTACATCTAGGGATGATATCTAAGCCACATTTTTCTATCTTAGCAAGCAGTAGGTTGTGGTCTACTTTGTTAAATGACTAATGAATCCCAAGTATATTATGTCTACAGCATTTCACTGATTCACTAATTTAGTCATTCTGTCAAAGAAAGCAATAAGATTTATCAGGCATCATCTGTTTTTGATAAATCCATATTGACTTCTAGTAATAGCTTTGTTTGCTTCTAGGTGTGCACATGTTTGTTGCTTGATTAGCTTTTACAGGATCTTTCCAGGTGTTGATGTCAGTCTGTAGCTTCCTGAATCCATTTTTTTTTCTATTTTTTGAAGATGGGCATTGGCTCTTTTCTCTTCTAATAGTTGCCCAGTGCTCCAGGATGTTTGAATGATCTGGTCCAGTGGTTCCAAGATCACATCCACCAGTTCGTTCAGAATTCTGAGCTGGAATCCATCTGGTCCTGGTGATTTGAATTTGTCTAGAGTATATAGGTAGTATTTTCTTGCCTATTTTGACTTGTATTCCTTTTTTTGTTAGGTTGGACTGTTTAATTTTGGACTGATTTATTAGTAAATATTTCTTGAAATGGACTAAGAAATCTACATTCCAGTCATCTTGAATTCTGATTTTTAATGAGCAGAATTTTAGTTCCTGTTCCTTCTCAGAAGCAGCATAACCCCAGAGATACAGATGACCTTGTGGCCTCAATAAGATCGCAGAGACCTGGCCTTTCTTAGAATGAGGTTCTCTGTAATGATTGGAAATCAAATGACTATAGTTGGCATTAATTACATTATATGTTTATTTGTGTTGTTTTTCACCTTGGTGGATTTTCTTCAGCCTTTAATTCTGTTAGTTGCCCAGATTTTCAGATTATGGGTTGAGCAACCATGTAAATTGATTAAATGCATAAAGAAGTAAATAAATGAATTATTAAATTCAGAATTAGGCTGTAAAGTATAGCTTTCCAGAAAATTCAATTCTTATTATATGCTTGATTCTGTTCTTATAGCTTGTCTCTGATATTATAAAACATTGCAGAGTGAACAGGATTTAGGAGCTGAATGCAGAAATCATGGAGACTGAAGAGTTATATTGATAAGAAAGGCTGCAGTGAAACTAACTATGTTAAATGAGATTACAGTACTTGTATAAATGGAAGACCTGTAGGGTACAGAGCCTGTAATTGCATTTAGTTGAATTAAGTTGCAATTACCCTACAGCACCTTTTTGGACAGCCATGAAAAGGTTAGAACTTGATATCCCCTTAATGCTGCCCTTTTTCAAGTGCTTGGAGAACATTAACATGTATCATTGCACCAAGATTACTTCTGCATTATTCTTCACTAATGCAGAAATGAATTGGTAATAGTATGTTATCTTCTCATAAGATGGTACAAAACATGCATTCATATCATGAAATACTGAATCTTGATGTTACCATTTATGAAGTATATACAGGATGTTCTGTAACTTTACTGATGTTTGGAGCATATGCTGAGGTGGTACCACATTAATTTAGAAAGACAATTCCCATCTATCCAATCTCTAGGATTTTTTTGTCCCCTGGGAGAAAATCAGGCTACATGTACATCTATATAGCAAAATCCATATAAGCTGTGACTGCATTCTTTGTTATTAAGCACAACTCACCAGTCAAAGTCTGCTTCTGTGCAGACACATGGCTCAGAGAACATGGCTCCAGCGTACTTGCCTTGCACGCATTTCTTTTCTGACTTACGCTTCTTGTAAGTCCTTTTGGCTCCCATGATGCATGCTTCTCCCTGAGTAAAGAAAAGAGGGGAGGGAACTTTTACCACAGTGATCAGGTATATTTTTGCAAATTACAAATGCAAACAATTATGGTACACTAACACAAAAAGAAACAGTGGGGACCATTCACATTTTTCTACTGTAAGAACAAAGTCACCATTTAGTCAGTGTAACAAAGATTATTGGTGGTAGGATTATAATGGCAAAGAAATACTTGTATGCAGATAATTGGGATTAGAATTTTCATTATTAATCAAGGTAGTTGTTAAGTGAATTGTGCCCAATTTTACAAAAAAAATTCACCCTGCAATGCTAATCACTAGTTATTAAATAAATAACAGTTGTTAAGTGAATAATAGCTTCCTTCCCCCCCCCCCCCTGACTTTGTTTATTGGAAGCAGATGGTGATGTTGAAAATGTTGATCATGTGACCTCAGAATGCTGCAACCCTCACAGAGACATTACCAAGCACCCAAATTTTGATTCATGTCACTGTGCAGGCACTGCAGTGGCCATAAATGCAAGGTTCAATTTTTACAGTGCAATTATAACTTCAAACAGTTGCTAAATGAATGGTTGCAAGTCAAGGACTACCTACTATATATGTATGACTAAGAGCAAAAAGTATGAAAAAAACTTCCACCCACATACTCCCTGGAATGAGACCCCCTGAAATAAAACACAGCACATACAGTACAGAAATGAGGTTTTAGTAATTTGACCAAAATTCTATCAAATAAAAAGTAAGCAACTTTTTTTTTTAAAGGCAACCTCAATTTTTCAAGAGATGACCGGGAGCTTTCTAATGTCAAATAGTCATGAATAAGTCCACCCTGATTTCAAGCTCCAAGCTCAATATGTTATCCAAGCTACTTGTCCTTACCTGGTTATAAAGCTCCTGGCCATCTTTTATAAGATTGAAGCTGCCTTAAAAAAAAAAGTGAGGTGACAGAGCCTAGAAATTCTCTATACTCATCTAAATTTAATGGATATGATGCGGCTTTCTAAGCAGTTAGGTAGTTTCAAATAGTGCAGTCCATAACACAGAAAATGTTTTGTTGTTCAGTAGCAATCTCATTTCAAGGCCTATGTTCTTTCCATGTCTCAGCCAGCTAAACTTGAGAAAACAACATGTAGATTCCCAAACAAGAAGGATTAAGACCCTGACAACAGTCAAATTAACATTGAACTGATTCTTAATTAGTGCCGTTAACCAGTGTCTAGTGTAACAGTGTGACTAGATTAAATTCTCTTGAATTGAAGGTTATTTTGGTTTGCAAGGATGGCAGGTGACACAGAGAAACTGGGACATTGAGCACATTGTTTTAAAAAATGAACTATTCCAAGATTGCACATTTTAAAGAAAGGAAGACATTGTTTTCTGTCCAGAAACTGAACTGAACATGGCAGAGATAGCTTTTTTTGGTCGGGCCTTGGGACCAGCTCTTTTTCTATTTGTGTACTTTCTTGTCTTTTAAAATAGGTGGGGAGGGAGAGAATTCACCATTTAGTTCAAAACAATGAAGTATCAAGCCTTTTTTTGAAAAATTTCAAGTTTTACCTTTCACCATAAGTGTTTACTAGTTGCAGGTAGAATGTATACCAAAGTGTGAATAGATAGTGAATTCAATGATTTTGAAGCTATAAATAGGTTAATTCCCAACTTTTAAATTAATTATTACATTAATTTCAGTTCAATTCTAGATCAGGCTTTTTACCTGGCTGTGAAGCTGCCAGGGTCGATAATCATCTTCTGCACACCGTCTATCAAAAATGGACTTGTAATCCACTTTTACCAACTGCCACTCAGAACGATGGCTGAAGTGTCCAAAAACACTGAATAAAACATTGAATGATTACAACAGTAGCAGACAATTATTTTAACAGATCAGCAAAATAAAACAAATATAATTCTATACATATCTCCTTACAAATTATGGCCCTAGTAAAAAAAGGGCTTTTCTGGTGTATACAGGATTGTGGCCTTAATCATAAAAAAAGCTTCTAATCTCTCTTTAGTGATACATTCCAATTATAATAACAGCTTTCAAATGACATTGTAAGTTACAGGTTTAATTATGAACATAGATGGCTAGTATATAGAAAGTGGGAAATATAGGCAGGAAGGCAGAAAATCAAAATGCAAGTATTATTTATGGATTTATTTTTTCATTTATTTACAATATTTATGAATTGCTGATCAGTATTATTGATGTAGATAGTGATTATTCTTTTAGAACTGGCTGCATGAAGTTGAACAAATTAAAACTTCAGTAATCAAATATAGCAATAATAAAAGCAGCATAATTTTTCTTTCAACATTATACATAAACATCCACACACACATACTCATGCTCATATCTATTTATTAACAGAAATTAGTGGATGAACTTTCAGTTACTTAATACTTGATGAAAAATTCAGCATTATGTTATGTACCATAAATCAACCACAATCTACTTTGGTGTTTTGTCTCACAGATGCAAATAGCTCTACTTCAATATGGTTAAAGTTCAAGACAGGAGAGAATTGCTGAAATACCGTATATACTCGCATATAAGCCGATCTCGCATATAAGCCAACCCTTAAAAAACTGCCCCAAAATGAGGAATTTTGCAAAAACTCGCATATAAGCCGACCCCCAAATACCATGGTGTTCAACCCGTGATCTCACCATCAAGGCTCACCGTCAGAAAGATTCTGGGAGGACAGGGCTTTGGGCGCGACTTCCCTGAACAGCAGAAGTGAAGCCCAGAGGGAAAAGGCGGCGGGGCAAAAGTTACGGCTCATCGTCCATCCAGGGAGAAAAATGGCCGATTTTCGTGCGCATTTTACTTGAGGCGAGGGCTGCTAAGGGCCAGCTGACAGGGAGTGTGAGAGCCAAGACTCTTATCGCGGGAAGCCGCCACACTAAGTCGCTGCTCTGGCGCAAATTGAGGCACGGCCACCGATAAATCAGATTTATGCGCGTATAAGCCGACCCCCAAATTTTGAAAAAAAAAAGCATTCTAAAGTCGGCTTATATGTGAGTATATACGGTAGGCTATTTTGTTTTAAAGACTGGGATTATGTGCATCCACATGGTCAGGCAGTGAAATACATCTGATATGCTGAAGAGAAGCACCTCCTTCCTTCTTTGCATGTTCATATCCAAAGAGGTCCTTTGCTTGAATCTCAACCCCAAAAAAATCCCCATCAATTTTTGTATCTGCAAATTCCTACTAAAGAGTGAACAAGAATCATATTGACCAGTGATGGGATTCAATTTTTTTTACTATTGGTTCTGTGGCAGAAGCTTGGTATGTTTTAAGTTATGGTGGTTTTGTGGGTGTGGTTTTGTGGGCATGGTGGGGGAAGGATACTGTAAAATCCCCATTCCCTCCCTACCCCACCCCACTAACTTGCTTTCCAGTTCTGTTCTTCTGTGCAGGGCAACAAAAGAAGACCCAGCTAATCAGCTGGGACTCGGGACGTAGAGAATAGATAGGGGTGGAGCCAGTCAAAGGTGGGATTTGCAGGTTCTCCGAACTACTCAAAATTTATGCTACCAGTTCTCCAAATACTCAAAATTTCCACTGTTCTCCAGAACTGTTAGAACCTACTGAATACCACCTCTGATATTGACATAGTCAGTGTAACACTTCACATTCTATTTATATTCCTAGATGACAAATGATATTTCATCTTTTAGATTTCCTATATTTAATAACAATAGAATGGACCTTATTGTTGTTATTTCATGTGAGATTTACTTATTTAATAGTTAATTCCCCAAGGGGCCTGGGGAACTCAGAGCAAAATGGAGCCCATTAAATGGCTGGTGCGAATATGTGTGGTCAACAGGGTGGGGAGTTATTATTTTATTAATTTTGTTTTTTATTATTTTTCTTTTTTCTTTTTATTTCTTTTACATTGTGTTTTTATGTCCTTGTAAGCAGGGGTGGGATTCTACCGGTTCACACCTATTCGCTAGAACTGGTTGTTAATATTCTAAGCAGTTCGGAGAGCTGGTTGTTGGAAAAAATTACTGGCCTAATCCTATAAGGAAGACAGGAAGGAAACATTCTGGTTTTGCTTATAGAAACTGCCTCTTTGTTAACCCTTATTACATTCTTGGCATTCTTGGTTCTCAGGAACTTCTCTGGAGTTTTTCTCCCATCCTTTGCTGGTACTTTGCTTGTGTGGAGTGTCCATTCAAAATTAAAATGGCACTGAAAAAAGTGACATGACTACTTTTCACACTTACAACTGTTGCAGCATCTCTACAGTCATGAGAGGTCAGGCGAGGAGATGCGTGCCTCAGTGTGAGTGATATTGAGTTGGTGACATCCAGCCAATAACATGGCCATCAAGCCATGCCCACCAACTAAGCTATGCCACAGAACTGGTTGTTAAAAACTTTGAATCCCAGCCCTGCTTGTAAGCCACCTTGAGTTGCCATGTGCAAATAGGCAGCAATATACATTTTCTAAATAAATAACAATAAATAATATCTACTCACGTCATTATTAAAGTCTCTTCTCCAGGCTCTCCCAAAACCCCATCAACAAAAAGCGGGATGGAGGTGAAACTGTACTTGCTCCAAGATCTTCCTTCATCAAAACTTAACCTGGTGATAAAAAAGCAAAAGAAAACAGTAACAGAGAAATAAAAATAATTTCTTTCTATATTATAAATAACTTTTCATAATAAATTACAATAAAGAAAAGAATAATGAAGAAAAGCTGTTTTAAGGACATACAATCTCCCTAAGAACTATATATTCCTGTATGTTATTTTGTATCATGTTCACATATATAATGGCATGTATTTTGAAAGTTCAGGTAGTCCTCGAATTACAACAGTTTGTTTAGTGACCATTCAAAGTTAAGGTGACACTGAAAAATGTGGCTGACTGTTTTTCACAGTTATGACCTTTGTAGCATCTCCATGATCATGTGACCAAAATTCAGATGCTTTGTAACTGGTTCCATATTTATGACCATTGTTGTATCCCATATTCATGTGATCATCTTTTGGGACCTTCTGACAAGCAAAGTCAATGAGGAAGCCAGATTCATTTAACAACTGGTTATTAACTTATCAATTGCCAGAATTCACTTAACAACTGTGGCAATAAAGGTCGTAAAATGAGTCGCAAAACTGGTTGCAAAACTGACTTCACAAATGTCTTCTGTCTTCACAACAGAAATTTTGGGCTCAATAGTGGTTGTAAGTCAAAGACTATCTCTATTAGAATGTTAAAGCAAATGGAAGAAATGGAATTAAATGCAGATAAATGGCAAAAGCTGAACACAAATCATCGAATATTATTCTTATATACTGCAGGCATATTAAGCATAATTTCCCTTATTTGGAAAGGCTTAGAATGAAACTATCATTATCAACATATTAAAAATAGGACACCAAAAGAAAGAATTTAAAAAACAGGACACCCAAAGGCATATATAACAAGTGTTGACACACTCTTAGGAATGATTGGAAGTGGATAATGCAAGGTTGTGATTATTGAATTACAGCTACCAAGTTATCTCGTGATATGTGGGCTTTGGAAAACTGTAGTTCAGCAGTGGAGGATCACCACTGGAGGATGTGAATATCATTCTAAAATTGTAGAATGTGGAATTGTGAAGTACACTAGAAGTATAATAACAGATGTCAAAGTGACAGAGGAACAATTCTTTGACTAGAATGTCTTTAATGTATAAAAATACATTTTTATGTATGATACAATAGATTTAAAGTCAGATAAGAAACCCACTCTATATGTATTTTTATACATCATAGCTACTACAATAACGAAGATAAATAAATGTTCAGAAATGTATGAATACTGACAATAACTCAGAATTAGGACTACAACTGCTCTCACACATAGTAATTGTAGATACAACCATCCACTTGAGATCCTGTCATATTGGTCCCATGGCAAATCATAAATTCTAGAACTCTACATATTTTACTGATGGTTTCAAAGAGATGCTCTTGAAAGTACGGGAGAACAATCACAGTATCCCTTTAAAGAAGCTTTTTTTAAAACTCACCCATGTTAGAAACACCTAGTATAGGAACAAAATAAGTTCAGTTGCATTGATATCAAAATGTGCTCTTCCGTATAGAATCTGCACTTTTTCTGGCTACATTTGTCCTTGGTTGCTACTTTTTAAAAAAATAATAATTTATTTTTCCCCAACGTGAATAATTACACCATGTTCCTTTTTTAGTCTCTTCTTGTACTTTCTTTTCTTATTCTTCTATTTCAAGAGGGTTTAACCTTCAGTGTTCTTTATATCTTTCTAAACTGCAGCTAAATTTCCTAACCTTCAGCTAGAACAAAACAATGCAACTTCTTAATACTAATGTAGATCATAATATTGCCCTGCAAGTGTTTTGTTTGTCAAAAATTGTATGTATAAAATGCAGATATAGTTTTATTGGGATGAAAAGGAGGTAGCATGCTCATTTGTTTAATTGACATATCCTGGCACTTAGTAAAAAGTTTGGTCACAATCCAACAGCTAATAGCATATAATACACACTGAAGGACTCTATGATGAATGGAATTAGAGAAGTCACATTAATTACCAGAGATGTCTGATAGGCAGAGATGTGTGTTTCATAGCAACCAAAACCCCACCTTGGTCCAGATAAAGGACGCTGTGTTCATCTTCAAAGATCTAGTGAGACACATAAAAAGATAATGGAATCCTTTGTATGTAAAACCAAGAGGCGACAAGTTTCTTTTGTAATAAATAAGTATATAAACATTTAATCATATTAATGTCCCCCCCTCCAAAAAATATATTGTTAGGAATGAGAATGATCAAGATTTTATTTCATTGTTTCAAAAAAAAGGAAGGAAGAAAGGAAGGAAGGAAGGAAGGAAGGAAGGAAGGAAGGAAGGAAGGAAAAAAGGAGCTTGGTTATCTGCAGAATGGGTCTTTAGCTATATAGATGTATACATGGTAAGAATATCAGGTAATAAGATACCTGAATAGGATTAGTAATAATTTATTCAAAAGAAAGGTTTACAGTTATTGAACAATGACCTAATCATTATTCTTTTTTTTTAACTGATCATTTCGTGGCACCTTATCTGCAGCTTTCCAAGCCAAACACAAACAGTAAAATATATATGCATACATTTTTCATGTATTGCAGCATATAAACTTTTTTTAGATGAAAATTCTAGTTACATGAAAAAAAAATGTTGTAAATTCCAACATTTGTACACTTTGCTAACCATAGCTCTAATAAGTATTCATTTGATTAGAAATGTGGGATATCAATCAAATAAATAAATCTTGCAGATTTAACAACCACAAAAATGGAATTTCCTTTTGGTAAACCAATCAGTTGTCTGAGAAGTTGTGATTCAGAGAAGAGGTGGAGCCTGAATATCAAATTTCCCACTGGAAAGTCTTGCTTAAAAAGTGGAGGTTCTCATTGCATTCCTAGAAATATAATCTTGGTCTACATTTGGAAGCAAAAAGGCCATCTATTTCTGATTAATTTAAAACAACCTACTCACAGTGATAAATGATTTGTTTACTTTTAGATCAGATCTATATAATCTATGCAATCTATGTGGCATGAAATGTGTTTGCAAACTTCATTTAGTGAACAACATATCATCATGAATACTATTCTCCAGACCAATCTAAAATTAAAGTGTGGTATCTAGCACTTTTTTGGAACCAATTCTTGCTGGTTTCAGTTTTAAAGCCTAAAAATTTAAGAAATATTGTCTCTCCTGTACTTATAGGATAGTCAGTTTGAGGATATATTTTCTATTCCACCACCAAAAGAAGTTTGATATGAATGTTGGATGCTCCTAAAATAATTCTTTTTAGATATCAATTCAAATTTGTGCAGAACCATATTTTTTAGATATACTACATATTTTAATAGGTACCATAAAAACATTTTGATTTATATTTAGAGACCTACAGACAGGACTTCCAATGTTTTATGTCTAAGAGATTCAATAAATATTAATAGAGCACTTACACCTTGCTTTGTTAATTCTCTTAAGTATGTTTTTGAATTCAGTTTATGAGGTGGTAATTGCATATTAATTAAATGCCAAGTACTTGCTAAAATGTATTCAGTGATATATAAGAGTCATATATTGTTGTCCATATTATTATCTGATTGTTAGAGCTCTTTAAATGCTTATACTTAGTTAATGGATATAGAGTTAATTTGGGAAGTAGGAAAGCAAGGGGAAAACAACACATTTTATTCAGTAATTCTCATTCTTAGCTTTGTGTAAGAGATTGTAGTTATATCCATACAAATATAGGCCATTCTGAAAATTAATCTACCTGAAATACATGTAAATCTTTAACACTTGAACCAAGATAATGTTCTTATGTGTCGGTTTTATTGTTGTTTATTTCTTGTTCTTATCAATAAATGGTTCACTAAAGATGAGAAGGCATACCTGGCAGTTAGATTTGATTTATGTCTAGTTGTATTTTGCTACTTATGGATGATTAAAGTCAATAGCATAACATAGCTTTTCAAAAACTTATGCTCAGTTTGCCAAGCATGAATATGGAACTTTAGATTTTGAGACAATAATTAAAGTTATAATAATCCATAGAAATTGGTCCACTTAACTATATTTAACAATATTTAATGAGCAAACCCCAATTGAAATAAAGCATGCTGGTGGGGAATTCTAACTGAATGCCTTATCTAGATTCTGCAGACATATCTCCATTGTCTTTCTAGCAGCCAACAGCTTTCTTTCTCTTAATCAGAAATATATTTTCCACTGACCTGCCTTCATCTCTGCTTTTCTCATATATCTAACCACTGAGCAATTACTTTCCCAGAATATAGGCAAGAACAAGTTTTCCTCAATTCCCCTTTCTCATTCCGCATACATTTACTAGAAAGCCGCCTTCATGTCTTTGTTCATCAGACCAAAGAGATGAAGATCCCTCTATCTGGGATCGTCTTTTCTGATAATTCCTTCAGATCTACATTTTATAATTATTTATCCTCTCAGCCTCAAGAACAAGGCTCAAGAATCCTGAGGATATAGGAATCTGCTTGGAGTTTTCTCTGGGTAAGGCACTAGTTTCACTCCTCCCACTTTTTAAGCTATATTACAAAATTGTTTTCTTTAGCCAATGGGAAAGGATTTAGTTACGTACCCACCCACCCACTCTCCATCCCCATTTTGCTGTCACCAGACATTTTTAAGCAGCAACACAATCTCCTTCTTGATCATTGAGATTTTGAGTTTTTGGTGCCTGAGTGAAATATGGGAAGGAGAAAGCACATATCTAACTGAATAAGGCTTGTTCAGTCACTACAACATCTTTTTTCAAAGGTTTTGTAACCAGGGAATTAAGTTAGTATAACTTTGTAAATGAGAATGAACAGCACAATAGCATGTAAATGATGAACTACATTTTCCTCTTGTCATAAATCAATGAGAGTAGGATTAAATAAAAGGAAAAAGAGATGAATTAAATAACAGTAAACTAAAAAGTAACTACTGAGATGCCATGGTACCTGCTAAAGGATATTATGCAGGATGATAATATGTGAATCTTCCAATAACATATAATATCTATAATGATATCATTCATAATTGTACAAAAAAGGAACAGATGCCCTAAACTGGGATTCTAGTTTGATCTTCTTACATGCATGAAAAGTGATTGTTGATAATCTTACTTGTCAGACCCTTTTTCACAGTTTCCCCTTGGAAGGTAAAAAGTAATTAAGATAGGCTGCCACTAGTCAGATGGAAACTCAGGGCTTTTTCTTCAGCCTACCTCTTAAAGCATAAAAAGGAAAGCATTTTGAAAACAATAGAGAAATTAATAAATTTTATGCTAGGTCAAGGGGTAACTATGATAGGATGAGCTCCCTTTTTAAACCAATAATTTAAGCCAAACATTAATTATATAAACAGGTCTATCAGAAAAGGAGAATATGTGAAAACAATGGAAGGCACACAAAATTCAAGCATACAAAATACCAACTAAATATAATAATCATAGATACCATATATTAGTTATTTACTAACTTTTGGCCCAAAATCAACACATGTTCAAAGTTCAATGAAGAGAGGATAGCTGAGGGGGAAATTATCTGCTCCCAATCCACATTATCCTCTCTTTTATGAGGACTGGAATGTGGAGGCTAACAGAAAATTAGCCTCTTTATGGAGATTAATAGCTGTTTTACACAATCAAGTAAAATGCTCCAATAAACTGCTCCTTAGAGGTATTTCACACTATTCTCCTCCCCCAGTTGACCACTTTTTGCTTTCATTGCTACTCACTTGTCTCCAAGTGTTTCCAGCATCAGACGAAACAAACATGCTGATATCATTTTCTGACAACTCTAATCCAATGTTACCTGTAAAGAAAAGTATCCCAACCTATAAAATTTAAATGTAAAAGAAAACTGAAATCTTTGTGCTTTTAGTAATATATATTGTGCTGAACAGTGATGACTTAAGAATGCAATTTATATTATAAAGCAGAAAAATGTAACAATGTTAATTTATCAATAGTTTGTGTGGATATTATATATTATATCTATATTATTATCATATATATTACTTAGTTAATCATGTTGCAATTCTTGCACCAACCTTAAAAAATAAAGGTAAGACAAATGTTGTCCTTTAGATCATGACAAGATTCAATTTCATAGCTAGAAACCAGCAAGAAAGGGTATCACAAAACAAATATTTCCCACCTTTTTTGTTATGGTTTGTTAAGTCAATTTTGTTACCTTCCTCGTTTTGCTGACAGAAGATGAAACACAGTGATTTGACTCAGGTCAAACTTGAGGGTTCATGGGAAAAAAAAGAGATTTAAACTAGATCTTCTTGGTTGCAACTATTACTTCATGTCACCTTTGAACCACAAATAGAAAATTTGAACTTTTATGCTGCACTTAATAATAAGAAATTGTAGATTTTTGTTATATAGCATGGAATATTTCTTACCAGAGGCTACGATGATTCCTGGAGCTGTATCGCGACTGGCAATATTACCAGAAGTGTAAGGATTCTCTGAAACCTTCAGGTGGAGATGAAGGGAGCAATATGGCTTGAAAGAAAACAAACAAGGAAATCCTAATCAGTACTCGAAAGAATATAGCATAGCATAGCATAGCATAAATCTTGAAGATATTAATACAGCTACAGTATTTTTATTGTAATGCAAGTTACAATAAAAGTGCTTTTATGCAATTGCATTCATTCCCAAGGTACAAAGTCCTTAGGGAAAAATCTACAATCCATAATATTCAAAAGCATCTGACCACCAGATGTTAGTCACACAGCAGGACCACTTTCCCCTCCTTCCTTGGCTCTGACTTTTAAAATGTAATATAATGTGATACAGATGGATCAAAAGTAGTGTCTTTATTCAGATTTCTCCAACTTAAATTTAGTTAAAAATCAAGAAATTACAATTCTTTATCATATTACTGTTTTAAGAATTTATCTACTATGTGCATGAGAAGGAATTTGAAAAGAAGCAACTGATTGTTGCCAGAGAAAGTTGTTTAATTTATCAGAATGACTCTCCTTCCCATTAATTTTATCTTCACATAAACCATATATGATCCTTGCGATTCAGGTTTGAAGAAATGCAAGTTTTTGATGTAGAAATAGGTGAAAAGGGCTAAATAAGGAGTTTCCAGCAGAGATAATGGAATTGAACATGTAAGTGAAGAGATGATTTAGGATGAAACTGAAGTGATGGAATGCTGGTAGGAGTTTTTAGATATCTGTACTTGGATGAGAGTAATATGTCAAGACCAGAATTCAAATGAATGTTCTAAATGTTAATGTTCAAGAAAATGAATGATGAAAAGGAAGTCACAAATGCTGTGAAAATATTAAAAATGGTAAGGCTGCTCTACGTAGAGAAACATTACAGTGTGGATGTGCTGCAAATGCAGAAATATTACAATATATGAGGTGGTTTAGAGAAAAAATTAGGAAATGCAGTGTAGTTTTATGTCAAGCAGAGAATACACAGATCAGATATTTCTTCTTTAGAAGGGTATTAAGGAATGTATGACTATGTGAGATAAAGCTTATTGTGCACATGTTGGTTATGACAAATGAAGTAGCTTGAATTAGAAAATGTTTTCTATGACCATGTAGTTGAAAGTTCCTAAATGCAACTGGAATGATATAAGACAAAAGTAAAGTCCACATTAAAATGAAATTATAGTAAATAATTCAACTTATCAAATGAACAAAGAGTATTAAGGTGCCATTGCACATAATTGGTCAGAAAATGAATGCACATATAGATTTGTATGGAGGTGACATTGGCTGAGAAGCTGATCATTTTCAGTGCATATCAGACTCCATAATGGAGTGAGGAATATTAATAAATAAATATTAATAAATTAATAAACCTTCAAATTAAGAGTAAACTGCACTTTATATTAAATGGCGGAAAATTGGAGGAAATAGATTAATGTCATGTATTTTCATCGCACATTTACTAAAGATAGTGAAATTGACAGATTTTAATATGTGCAATTGATAATATAAAAGTATTAGATAATATATGGTCTGTTGCAAGGAATGTTAGTTGAAAGAAACAGAGGGCTGTATATAACAGTATGTTTCTGCTTGCTTTGTAACATAGAAGTGACTGTTAAGATATGTCAGGTGAAACATGAAAGTACATTGAATGTAATGTGAACAGAGTAAATAATGAAACACAGGTAAATATGCTGCATGAATATCAGCTGAATAAAAAAAGTGACCAATATTAGCACAGTTAAATAGTTTGGTCATCGGGAGAGATTTCATGAGGACTGAACAGCAAAAGAACTATATGAAGATGAATGGGTTAAGAGGAAGGGGAAAAGTGAGAAAATATTGTAGTTGTAGGAATGAGTCCTTCCAAAATAAAGATTATAATAAAATATAATGTATAAACTCATACATTATATGAGTTATTATATGAGTTATACATAAAAAAAGTTAGGTTGCAAAGGTAGAACAATGGGGGAGTGTCAATATTATTTCTGTAAATTAGTTTTGGCTAATTTATTGCATTTTCCAATGCCATGGATTTTATTAGTTTGGCTTACTATTTATCATTACCTTCCTACAGGTTTCATAATATTGCTTTCTCCAAGATAAATATTATAATGGATATGCATATATGAATGTAGATTGAAAGCCAGTTTGCTTTATGGCTCAGATTTGAGATTTGGACTTTCATTTTCCAATTTATTCACCATCATAATTTCATTTTCTCAGAGGTTGTTTTGGTTCTATTAACTATGGCAACAAATACAAATTTACGGTTTATGCCACCAAAAAAGCACTGGGATAAGCTCAAGAGAGGGGAAGACTGATGAAGAAATTCCAAATAAATCTCCAATAATTAGATATTTGTATGTGTGTGCATGTATAGGTTGCTTATTTTGGGGAAGCTGATTCCTTTTTGCTCCATTTTATTTATTTATTTATACAAATTGTGTCAAAGATGATGCTGGAAGTTGTAAAAAAATTGAAAGCTAAAACATAAAAACAAACAGCTTTGTTCATAAAATAAAATACATAAATCATACTATTACACATGGCTGAGATTATAACAAAATAAAAGCTTTCAATCCACGAAGACAAAGGGGAAAGTTAACAAAGTTAACCTTCTGGCCCAAATGCCTGCAGGAACATTCAGTTCTTTAATGATTTTCAAAAAGCCAATAGTGCTAGACTCATTCAGATCTCCAGGGGGATGCTGTTCTAGAGGATAGGCACAACAACAGGAAAGACCATTAATTAGATCAAAGGTAATCTATTCAATTTCAGAATTGGAATTAAATTAAATAAATACACTTTAATATTCAAAGAAATCATTCCTTCAACATAGCTGTTTTTTCTGGAATGTTATTTTGTCACACCTTTCAAAATCAGGCAACACTAAATACATTTACATTATTACATTAAATATATACATTAGACACATCAGATATAAACATGCTTATTCTTTATATAAATATTAAGACATAAATATTAAGCCAGATTTATCACATTTTATTGTGTGGATGTTGGCTGCAACTCCTCAAGTTAAACCAAGGCACCAGCTACCTGATCCAAGGTAAACTCCTGAAAGTTACATAATTGCCCATGTTCTCCAACATTTATAGTATATATCAGAAAGACATTTTCCCCATTATTTTATTCCTTTTTATTTTTATAAATTGATCGCAAGGGTAGTAGAAGAATTCTTTTTCTCTTCTGCACATATGCATCATATGGCATTAAAAGAGGTGGACTGCAACAATAAAAAGAAGGCAAAGGGACTATCCATTCTCCAGTAAATATTTTGTATGATTCACAAGATTTCAGACAAACCCTTCTTAGGAAGAGGCAATGGTCTCAGAATTTCGGAGCCAGCCAGAAAAAAGGAGGAAGTTGAGAATGACTTTTTCCAAGGTTGACATATCTCTTCCAAGTTCATTCTCACTAATATTCTATCTCATGTTAGACCATTTGTTCAGGACCCATATTGTTGTGATCTCTTAAAAGGAAAGGGTCAAGGTACATCTGTCTCTTTCCATTTGGAAAGAGTGACAGATGGTACCTTGACCCTTTCCTTTAAAATTGCCTGAAGACATTACCTAAAAGAAGTGCTGTGATCAGATCCATTTACCTTTCATTTGACAGGAAAGAGCTAGAAAACTGACAACAAAGCAATGTTTATTTGTATGTCTGAGAGACGAAAGAATAAAGTGATTAGTGTTTCTAAGTGAATAGCTTGTGGTGCAAATTAAAAGATGGATTTCCCATTGTTTGATTCCTTTTTAGAAGGGATCCTACCCATGATATGGAAAGAAATTCAAATAGTGTGACTGGCAGCCAACATTTTTGCTGTGATGTATGAATATAAAACTAATATTAAGTTAGGCAAGCAAATTACTTTTCCTCAAACACACTTTTCAAGTCAAAAATAAACTATCAGCTACATGTTAATCTTAATTTGGGCATTAAAAAGATAATAAACCACTGGTCATCAAGGATACTTAGAAGAAAGCAACATCCTAACAGGAATGTTCTTTGACTCCTTGTTTAACTCAAGAATGTTATTATTTTCATCACTATTGCTTTATGCGTGCATGTGCCAAAACAATTTTGAGGACCTACTACATTGATTAAATGTATATTGTAATTTGCATAACTCCCTAAAGCACCTATTCCAGCCTTTTTAGGTTCATCTTATTGCCCCTGGTACAAAAATAAAATAAATTCTGCTTTTGTATACTTGCAGGCTGCACACTGTTCCTAAATAAAATAGCAACTATTTTAAAAAAGAAACAAATCATAATCTAGAAAACAAACTCTATACAATTAGTCCTTGATTTATGACTACAATTGACTTCAAAATGTTGCTAAATGAAACATTTGTCAAGCAAATTTTGCCCCACTTTATCAACTTTTTTTTGCCAAAGTTATTAAGTGAATCCTGGAGTTATTAAGTTAGTACGATGATTGTGAATTGACTTCCCCATTGTTAAGTGAATCTGGCTTCCCCATTGACTTTGTTTGTAAGAAGACCACAATAGGTGATCACATGACTCTGGGAAATGGCAATTCTCATAAATATGAGACAATTGCCAAGTGTCCTAATTCTGATCACATGACCATGGGGATATTGCAACAGCAGTGTGAAAAACTGTCATAATTCATAAGTCACTTTTTTCAGTGCCATTGTAACTTTGAATGATCACTAAATGAACTGTTGTACAACTGTTCATTTACATTATAACTGTTGAACTGTTGTAAATCAGGACTACCTGTATAACAAAAAAAATTGCATAAAATTAGAGGTCAGGAGGCAAAAACATTTGAAGAATGGTTGTAGGAACTGTGTATGTCTAGTCTAATGAAAACAAGGGCTAGGGAAGACATAGCAGTGTTCCAATAGCTCAGGGGCTGCCTCTGTGAAGGAGAGGGAGTCAACTATTTTCCAAAGCACCTGAGGGCAGGTGCAATGGATGGAAGCAACGGGGGAAACTAATCAAGGAAAGAAGCAACTTAAAACTAAGGAGAAATTTCCTGACATTTAGAACAATTAATCAGTGGAACAACTCCAGAAGTTGTGAATGCTCCAATGCTGAAAGTTTTTAAAAAGATGTTGGATAACCATTTGTTTGAAGTTGTGTAGGGTTTCCTGCCTAGGCAGGGGGTTGGACTAGAAGACCTCCAAAGTCCATTCCAAGTCTTCTATTCTATTCTATTCTATTCTATTCTATTCTGTTCTGTTCTGTTCTGTTCTGTTCTGTTCTGTTCTGTTCTATTCTAAGACCCTTAAAANTCTGTTCTGTTCTGTTCTGTTCTGTTCTGTTCTGTTCTGTTCTATTCTAAGACCCTTAAAAACCCCAAGCACAATTCTGCCCTAAAGCCTGAGAAAGCAGCTAATTTTTCCATTATTTTCTGAATGTCATTGAGGTAGGATCCAAATGGATTTCTGAGGGATACTGTTCCAGAGAATAGGAATTATAACAGAGAATGCATATTTCCTGGATTCCAATGAATAATACTATTTTATGAAAGGAACAATTTATCCTGATAATGCTATCTGCATTCTATTCCATGGTTAACCACAAAAAAATTAATATAGCAAGTCCATTTGCTTAGACAAATGGCTCATTTCTTGCAATCTTATTGCCCTGACTCATGAGGGCTATCTGTGTTGGACAAAAGTGTTCAAAATAGGCATTTCTTTTTCAGTGAAAAGAAAAAATAACCTCATTTTCATGTATAATCTGTACAATAAGAGGATTTTCCCTTCCCTCATGCCTAAATCATCACTTACTATGGTAGATGGCAATGATTTGGTTTCTTTTTCAATGTTCGAGAACAGACATTCATTTTTCAGTGAAAAGAAAAATAAGTTCATTTTCATCTCAAACATTTTAAAAAGTTACTTTAAAAACAAAAATGATTGTGGGGAAAGAGGTTATGTCACTGTATAATAAGAAGAGAGTTTCCCCCTCCCTCATGCCCATAAACCATCACTTACTAGTAGGCAATGAACTGGGTTCCCTCTCAGATCTGTGTCCGGAGCCTGCAGCAAATGCCAGTCTCTGCCTTTGTTGTAGGTGATGAAAGTTTTTACTTGGTTGTCAATCTTCTTGTTAGCCAAGAACATTCCCTTTATCCCTGCTACCTAGGAGAAATTGACATGGCTGAAAAACAAGATAAATTTGACACAAATTGTGTGTGCATTTGGTACCTGTCAAATCTAGCTTTAGAACCAGCATGCAGAATGAATATGTAGCAGGCTCAGAGGTGAAAATTGCATCAAAAGATTTCTTACTTACCAAAGGTGTGGAAAAAAAATAAGATGGAAACGTCTGTGGACTCAGACAGGTTAGAAGAAGGCATTACAGGGTTGAACATAAAAAAACAGTGTAGATTTTGATGAGGTGACTGGTACAAAGCAGTCACAATCATCTGAGTTTTATTTAAGCTTGTAGATGGTAAAAAAAGTGTGTGTTTTTATGAATATAAATTTTACACCTTCATATAAATCATGCTCACCTGTGTTTGGGTAGATAGGGATATCTGTGTGTGCATATCTCTCTCTCTCTCTCTCTCTCTCTCTCTCTCTCTCTCTCTCTGTGTGTGTGTGTGTGTGTGTGTCTNTCTCTCTCTCTCTCTCTCTCTCTCTCTCTCTCTCTCTCTCTCTGTGTGTGTGTGTGTGTGTGTGTCTGTGTATTTTTATGTCTGCATTTGGGATCTCTTTGTGAGAAGGGAAAGTATCAGTTCCTTTGAAGGAGATAATATTGCACACTTCCCAGAAAAGCCATTTTTGCTATATAACCCCAGTTCCAATCTTATATAAAGTTTGAAAGGTATAATTACAATAGTTGCAGAGTAGACCATACCTTGTTCTTTTTTAGTTGTGGCTCAAGCCTGGCAACGGGCAGAAACCAGACTGTTATTGTGATAGATCACCTTTTTCAGATCCATAAGGTAGAGAGGTCAGCTCTCTTTATCCTATTAGACCTTTCAGGGGTGTTTGATACTATCAGTGGCATTGTTCTGGGCCACTTGGAGGGTTGCAAGTAGAGATGGCACTATTTTGCAATGGCTTCAATCCATTATGAATGGATGGATAGTTGGAGTTGCTATACAAGGAAGAGTCAATACCAGCACAAATACTGGTTTCATATCGGGTATTATTTTAGATCTAGATGGGAATCATTCTCTTTCAGAAGAAGCAGGTTCCTCACTTGAGGGCACTTCTGCTTTCCTAGGTATTACTTGACAGTTGGTGTCTACAGTCAAGGAAACTTTGTTACATTGGCTCCAAATACAATTCAAAGTACAAATGAAACCTAAACAATTTTGTATGTTTATCCAGTTTCAATATTTAAACTGCTTGCTTGCACAATTTGTAAATGTGAAAATAAAAAACTTTATTTTGTTTTCTCATTTTGATGTTAACTTGCTTTTAACCAGTTTTTATAGATTTGTTTTTATGGTTTGATGGTGCATATTGTATGTTTTATTGTAAAATAATTTTCACCAAATTGAAAGACCTAGTAGGAAAAACAACAATAGAATCTTTCTGCAATAACAACTGCATTAGTTATTATTTTATTTATTTTAATAGATTCTGGAAACTCTTTTTTCATAAATTTGTCTGATTCTTCCTTAACACCACTGTATACAAGGAAATATATCCAGAGCCACTTTTTCCTCTTATTATATCTTGTTTTATCATGAATTGTCAAACTGTCAGCAAGTCTTATATAGTAATTCTAATTAATGCAATGGAAAGAAGCAAATGACACATTTTTTCTCATCAGAAATGATAGCAAACAATTGATGATAATCTTTCACAATCTGATATTTTCCTGTTATGTTGGTTTGACATTTCCATAATTCCAAAGGAAATCAAGAATGTACAGGTTAGGAGAAATGGTCCACAAATTTTCAGGACAATTCATTTCACTGAGAATAAAAGTGGAAAGGATAAGAGAGAAGAAATGAAAAATAACTTTCATTGATCCGAAAAGCTTGACTTTGTTTATGTGTTTAAAATCAATACTCTAATATCTCGAGTTTCCCTTAAGATCAAATAAATCTTTTGCTTTTTTACCTAATATTTACAGCAGCATGAGATTCTGCCTTTGGATAAATTGCTGCTTCAGTGAAAGAGTAAGTTGAGTGGGACAGACTCCTTCTGTCTTTCAGCAGGAAATTTCTGATTACTACAACCTAAACTGTTTTCCTAACATGGTTAAAAACTCTCAAAGAGGTTTTTTTTCTTTATAGCCATTGTTGTTTAATTATTATCCAACAGCTAGGTATGTTTTAGAAAATATTACCAATGCTTAAACTTCAATTACTAAAGTCTAGCTTTAAAGAAGGTGAAAGGAAATAGAAAATGAGGATATATTATAGGAAAGGCAGTACAAAGATTTCTGCTTGATCTAAAATTTTGATGAGATACCAAGCAGTTTTAATTAGCATTTGGCACCATATTATTATTTTTTAGGGTTGTAGGTAAGTAATAAAAGGATACACATGCTTTTCCATGTTAAAAGTAATGAAATCTGGAAATTTAAATTTGCATCCTTATTTCAGATAATAGCCCCATATAAAGAAGTTATTTCACATTTGCTAAAATATAATACACATGTTTACTGAATGCTTACTGAAGGCAAGAAAGAAAGGTCACAAATATGTGATAAAACTATAACAAAAAACCCTGAATCACTGATCTATACAAAGATACAGTGATCCATGTAGAACTGTAACTTTTAGCAAATAAAGTTATATGTGCCTCAGAAAGTACTGTCAATAACAATGTTCACTGAGTAGACAAAATACAAGCAAAATTGCTTAAAATCTCGAAAGCTGGTGCTCTTAAAGTACTGAACATGAATTAAGGAAACAGGCAAAAGATTGTGACAAATCTAAACAAAATAATAATTGCCTAGAAAGATACAGATTATTAATGGAATGATATTCTTGCTTATAAAATGTCTGTAAAATTTGTATCATTTAAAAATTTGAATGAAGAAAATCAATGCCTTTGAACTGTCATGCTGGATAAAATTATTGTGAGTACCTTGATAAGTAAGAGGAACGTATCATTCAATAAAGATTTAAAAAAACAGGTAGGAAAGCACTGATAGTGCAGTATTTTGCATACATAAAGAGGAAGCAATATTAAAACTTTGGAAAAAGTCTTGAAGTTCGCAAAAATTGATGGCAATTAAAAAAAGAGATCAAAAGGATCTCTGAAGCCTATATACCATTACTGATATCATGAGCATGAGAAGAACTCATTTACTAAAAGACAGTTCTTGAGTATGATTGTCCATCAAAGTGTTGGAAGTGACTAAATGATTTATCAATAATTATAATTAAACATTATGACCAAAGAACATTATGACATGAGAATCTTGAATATAGCCCATACATATTTTAGTGCAAAAACAAAATCACTCCAATTCTATACTGTATTTACAAACTGATTTTTGTTTTTAAAAAAACTTTCCTTGTTAATAGTTAATAATAGGGTAGAGTATCTCAAAATGCTTTAAATAGAAAAAATGTCTTCACATATAAGTGATGTCTAAAGTGAGTATATGGACAGCAGAGTCATGTACAATGGCACTACTTCTTTGCAGATTCAAGTATAATTTTCCTTTAGATCTTCTGAATAAACACCAGAATTTGAGTGAGGGCAAGGGCAGAGTACAAGGAAAACAAATATGTAGTGAGCAATCCCATTATAAATCAGAATATTCATTCAAATATTCAAATAGAGTCAAAGAGAAAAAAATATATAAAGAATAAAATAAATAACCCACCCATATAGACATTTATACGTCTTATACATATACTAATTTTCTATCTTTTCTACTTGATCAACTGATTTTTTTCCTCTTCCTGTTCTTTCTCTTCATTTATTTTTAAATGCTGTTCATTCATAGCAATCTTAGCAATTGGCCAGAGCAATCAGAGTGAAGGAAATGGTTTCTGCCAAGTTCAATGTCAGCCAATATTCCTTCTATCTAGGCAATCAACAGATGCTCAGCCAATATTCTTTCTATCTAGGCAATCAACAGATGCGACATGACTAGTCTGATCACATCAATTTCAATCCAGACTGCTATGAATATCAGTTTAATAAAACAAAGGCTTTTTTTCTATCTTTCCCTTTCTTCTCCCTCCATCCCTCTCTCTGAGCTATAGGACATCTTTACATAATGCAGCGGAACCACTACTTAATCTGATGGTAATAGAAGACAACAGCTTTTCAACAACTTGCCAAAGCTCACAGGGGATTAATATATTGTTGTGAAATAAATTTTCTTCACTGTAGTCAAGAAATGCCCTGCTTATTCACTCACACTCATCTGCTTTTAAACACTGACCTTTAAGACTTCTCCAAATTTACTGAGAGTGCTTAATATTTATAGATGCTCAAAATAGGATGTCAAGACAATAAGTCCACCAAAATTTCTTTAATGTTCACAAATGTATCCTTTCAAATACTAGGTTGGTGGGGAAAGTACAACGATAGTCTTTATTGTGAATGTAGGTAGATTCAGGTATGACTTTTCTTCGAAAAAAATTCTAGGTCATTTCTAGAGTGTCTGAACAATGAAACAGGACCCGTGCTCAGTTAGATCCCTGCCAGTACCTCATGCAGAAGTGAGGAGAGAATTAGTGAAGTAATAAGACAGAATAAACAACTCTGTAAGCTTGTGCATGTATATTTTTGGTTTACCATTCATCAACACATGAAAACATTTTCAATTTTTGTTTTAGGTGAAGAAATGTATAAGCGTGTAGAAATCACTTCATGTAAATCTAAATATTTAAGAGCTGCCTATATATTCAGCAGTTAAATGCAATTGATCGGAATGTGCTTTTGTCCTGTATTAGGGGTGAAGGTAGAGGTGAGTGCTGATGAAAGTTATCTATAGATGTACAAATCAACATCAGTGCTACAATTGTGCACTGATATGCAATATTGATATATAATACTGATTGCAAAGATGAATGTAACTCCGGGGAAATATTATTTTGTATATTCTTTCCTCACGTAGAGATTACATTACATATCCAATTAAATTTCCAGTTACAGATCAAGAACACTTCAACCTTAGCTAATGATTTTCATGAGATGAAAATACGTACTGTTTTCACATACCTCATACAGGTCTATCATCACATTGCCTTCTAGGTCTCGACTACTTTTGACATTTTCTAAAACCAGGGTAAAGTAAAGCCCCTGGGTATCAGAGATGTAAAGGTTGTATGTATCATTCTGGTTCCATTCCTGAACTGCAGCAAACACTTGGTTCTCATCAGTGCTGATAACATGCATGTCCTGAGGGAGAAAGCACGGAAAGACATTATGGTTGGCATTTCATTTGTCACTGTTCCAAGGACAAGGCAGGGTAATCCTCTAGAAGCCAAACTCACAATCATTATGGAATCTAATCAGAAATCCAAACCAATTTACTTGCATACACACATCCATATTTTACAGATTCTTTGTTCTGCTAATATATGCAGAGTTATAATGAAATGAAATCACATAAGTGAGCATGTATATTAGTCATTGTATTCTAAAGCAGTAATGAAAATGAGTGTATTTGTTGTACAAAATGTCAAAATTTACAGTTAAGACTCTTGTTGCATTATGGATGGGGATTTTAAAAAAAAAAATCCAATCTATTGCATTTAAAATTGAGAGTAAATTCACGCCTTCATAAACTTGATGTTGCTTTACACCACAGCTGTGGAATTTAATTGTAGTCCATTTCATTTAATTTCCTATACTACTGTAACTCATAAACATTCTTTTTTTTTAAACAAAGTTCTTAAAAACTTCACAGTATGGCATTATCTTGTTATCACCCAAAATATAAGTCTACATTCTCCATTTTTGATTAGTCCATGTCTGCTTTTTACATATATGTATGTGTATACATATCTGTTGTGGCCCCAATTCCCAAGCCTATGCTGTCAGAGGAAGAGGACCTGGAAGTTGAGGAGGAGGAATTGGGAATGCCTTCCTCCCCAGGACCTTTCTCCCTGATAATGCCTCAGGTTCCATCAGACAACCGAGAGGAACAGCCTGAGATTAATCAGGAGGAAGGCATATCGGAGCAGCCCCTGAAAGGGAGTCAAGAGAAGAGTGTTGACTCGATCCTAAGCAGCATCATAGGGAGAAACGTGAGAAGCAATGTAGGAGGCGTGGGAGGGTCAGAGAGTGAGCTGAGTCACTGAGGCACACCCCACAGGGATAAAAGTGGGTATATTTTCTCCTGAAACTTTGTTTACAGGACACAAGTTAACCTTACTTCAGATTTTTCTTTGGACTGCCTTGTGATTTTCTGTGAGTAAAATTTCATTTGCTATCAGTTCAGACTTGGCAGGCAGGATGTGTTGGAATGCCAAGAATATTATCAGTTCCAAGGAATTAACTCTGTGAAGTCCAAGCCAGCTTGCCTACCTGTGTTTGTGTGTTTGTACTCTTTCATCTTTTCGGAAGAGGAAAGGCGAGACAGAAACATTTTTATTCCGTACCTGACTTAAACCATCTTTTACCTAAGATGGACCACAGCAGCAGTTTCAACAATAGTTGCAAGATGAAAACAAACTCTACAACAGCAAGTGGCTCAATTAACAGCCCAACTTGCTTTGCTGCAGGCTCATGCAGCTCCTCCTCCCCTTCCCCTTTAAAAATGCCCAGTGGCATTTCTGGGCAGCCTGAGATGTTCCCAGGTTTCATGGGACAGTGCCAGTTATTTATGGCTATGAGACCACAGGATTTCCCAGATGACCGGGCTCAGGTGGGGTTTGTGATAAGCCTCCTTTCTGGCTCAGCCGCCAGATGGGCCACACCCTTGTTGCTCAAGAACAGCCCATTATTAATTAAGTTTAATAACATCTTAAGGTCAGGTGTCAGGCGTCTTAAGGACCTTTGCCAAGGGAGGCACCCCCTGCAAGAATTGGCTTTTATGCCTGGACTCCAACTGGAATGACGCAGCGTTAATGGACGTCTTCCAGGATGGCCTGTCAGATGAGCTGCAGGACGAGTTAGTTCGAGTGGAAGTGCCCCCGACCCTTGATGCTCTGGTGGTGCAATGCTTGCACATCGACGCACGTTTCCAATGGTGAAAGAACCATCGCACCGTCCAGGAGCAGCCATCTGCATCTGTACCGGAGCACCCCCACAGTCTTCCAGCACCTGATGAGTGACGTGTTTCAGGATATGTTAGATCGATTTGTGGTGGTGTACCTGGTGGTATTCTGATCTGTTCCAGGTCAGGGACAGCCACCTTCAACACGTTTGTCTCATCTTGCAACGCCTTTGGTAGCACCATCTTTATGCGAAGCTGGAGAAATGTCTCTTCTTTAAGACTTTCATAGAGTTCCTTGGGCACATCATCTCTCCTGAAGGCATCGCCATGGACCCGCACATGGTGGAGGCTTTATGTAGCTGGGAACTCCCTCGTGGCATGAAGAACATTCAATGACTTTTGAGGTTCACTAATTATTACCGGACCTTCATCCCGGGTTTTGCCAAGCTGAGAGGTCCAATAACCCAGGTCCTTCAAAAGAAGGTCCCGTTCCAGTGGGGCCCCTCACAGCAACAGGCTTTTGAAGCCTCAAGAATGCCCTCATTGCAGAACCCATCCTGAGGCACCTTGATCTGCATTGACCTTTTCTGGTGGATACGAATGTGTCCAACGTGGCTATTGGGGTGGTGCTATTGCAAGCCCCAGTGGGTGGCGCTTATTATTCCCGGAAACTAACTCCTTACGAATGCAATTACACCATCTGGGAAAAAGAGTTATTGGCTATCAAGGCTCATTTGAGGCTTGGTGACATCATCTTGAGGGGCCCAACACAAGGTGGAGGTCCGGATGGACCATCAGAATTTAGAACACTTGTCAATGGCGAGAAAGTTGAACCAGTGGCAGATCCGGTGGTCATTGTTTTTTGCCCAGTTCAACTTTTCTGTGACCTATATCCCCAGTGGTCACAATCGGAGGGCAGATGTCCTGTCCCACAAACCGAGTACCTTTGTCCCGAGGACCCCCTTCCTCCGCAGATGGTGCTGCCAGCAGAATCCTTGGCCGCAGTCCAGGAACCAGTGGACTTGCAGACTCAGGTGTGAGAGATGCAGCACCTAGACACTTGGTCGCAGCAAGAGATTGGACCCACAGCAAGGGGGAGATTGGACCCGAATCCCCATGGACTTTGTAGAGGGGTTTACTCAAGCATCGGGGCCGGTTGTACGTACCCACGGGGCCACTTCGAGCCCTTATTATGACTCAGTGTCATGACAACCCTGCAGCTGGCCATTTTGGGTTTTTTTAAGACCCTTCATCTTGTAACATGGACTTTTTGGTGGCCTCAAGTATGGCATGATGTCCACACCTATGTCATGTACTGTGTACCATGCAGGCAAGCAAAAACTGTGACAGGTGCACCTCCTGGTCTCCTCCAACCTCTGCTGACTCCAGAAAGACCATGGGGAACAATTTCCATGGACTTCTTGACTCATTTACCACCATCCTCTGGATTTACAACTGTGCTGGTGGTGGTCGACATGTTGACAAAAATGTCCCACTTCATTCCATGTCATAAATTGCAAACGGCCCGTACAACTGCCCGTTTGTTCTTGCAGCATGTTTTTCATCTCCATGGTCTGCCAGACAGGGTAGTTTCTGACTGAGGTGTACAATTTACAGCCCAATTTTGGAAAAGCCTGATGACTGCGTTACAGGTGCAGGTGTGCTTGTCATCGGTGCATCATCCAGAGACTGATGGGGGGACGGAGAAGGTCATTGGCATTCTTGAGAAATACTTGCATTGTTTTGTAAACCAACAGCAGAACAACTGGGCTGATTATCTCCCTCTGGCGGAGTTTGCATTCAACAATTCCCAGCACACCTCCACCCAAATGATACCATTTTACGCTAATGTGGGGTACCATCTGCGGTTCTTCCCTTTGACACTATTAGATTCCCCTGTTACTGAGACCCGTAAATTCCTTTCAGAACCTCACTCAGTTCAGCAGTTAGTTCGGCAGCAACTGATACAAGCCAAGGAAGATTACAAATAGTTCGCAGATCGCTCTCAATGGGCAATGCCTCCGCTGGCTGTAGGAGACCGTGTGTGGTTATCCACAAAACATCTTCAGGTCGACTGCCCAATAAAGAAGCTGGACCATCAGTTTATCGGCCCATTTCCCATCGAGGAGGTCATCAACCCCATAGCCTATTGACTGACTCTATCACGCTCCATGCGAATTCATCCAGTCTTCCACGTTCCCTTTTGGTCCCTGATGCCCCTTTATGTTATCTCTGACATCCCACAGCTGTTGATCCACCACCTGTGCCCTGTGAAGATGGTGCAGTAGAAGGCAAGGTAGCCAGCATTAGGGATTCTCGCTGGCTGAAAGGGTGGTTCCAGCATTTGATCGAGAGGCAGGAGGATGGGCCGGAGGCCCTCTCCTGGGTGGATGTTTCCCTGATCCTCGTCCTGGACCTTATACGGATGTTCCATGACCATTTCCCCTTGTGACCACATCCTGACCATCAGACTTGGGGAAGGGCCCTGCAGTTGGGGATAGTGTTGTGGTCCCGATTCCCAAGCCTATGCTGTCAGAGGAAGAGGACCTGGAAGTTGAGGAGGAGGAACTGGGAATGCCTTTCTCCCCAGGACCTTCCTACCTAGTAATGCCTCAGGTTCCATCAGACAACTGAGAGGAACAGCCTGAGATGAATCAGGAGGAAGGCATATCGGAGCATCCCCTGATAGGAAGTCAAGAGGAAGAGTATTGGTGCGGTATCTGCTATCCCGCATTAGATGGGCACCTCATGATAGGGAGCGAAAGGAGAAAGAAACGACAGGA
>BHFT01001091.1:0-20204 GCA_004320025.1 Laticauda laticaudata | reverse complement strand
GTCACTTATTCAGAAGATTATAACTTGCTGATCTTCCTCTCCACCGCTAAGCTCCCTTTGCCACATGTCTTTCAAATGATCTCACAAGCTCTCACTTACTCTCTTTTTGGTATCGGTGACAGTCCGGACTTCGGAGCTTCCATTGACAGGAGGCTATCTCTTGTTCATTGGGCTCTGGAGGGCTCCTCTTCGCTGCTGGGGGGTTGCCTTCCCCACACTGCAGCAAGAGTATTCCCCATGCTGACATGAACCTCTCCGGGATTTGAGCACCTCTAAGGATCGCACCAACCGCAAGAAGAGATTAACTAAAACTGAGAACGGGCTTCTGCCTCTCTACTTGTCCTTGCCTGCCACCTGCCACCCTCCTTTGTTTATACCTTGCTGCAGGGAGTGATGGATTATCAAATCTGCATTTTGAAAAGCTGGCCTCTGCTTAGTATCTACTTGGGAGCAGTGATCTGGGACTCTGAGCTTCTGTCTCCCTTAAGATTTTTATTTCTGTTTTAGGGGAAATATTTTATCCTGCCTTTTTAAATATTTCTTAAAATATTTCATTCTTCTAGGAGAGAGGTGGGTGCTAACTTTCTACAAATATATTTGCGACTTCATACAAAACTGCACAAATAGTGGACAAAATTCATTGCTTTTTCTTCCCTACAAATACAAAAGATTAACAAAGTGTCTTTAAAAAAATAACAATTTTAAAAAGGCACAGGAGGTATGTTGGAAATATAAAAACTTTATAGCTCCAACAATAGAACTCTTTAGATGTGTGAAGTGCCTCTCATAGTCACTATTATCTTAAATTATGCAAAACCAAAAGATACCCTGAGTTTTGAGAACACAGATTCATATATATCAATACTCAGGTTTTGGGATTTTTTGGCATGAAATGTGAATTGTTGTCAGATAAGGGTAATTCGTTTCTGATATTTTTTACAAACATCCTTATACTAATTTTCTGACTCATTCCCCAGGAAGTTGAGACTTGTAGGCTTCTTAAAATATGGTTCAATAAATGAGTTCATAAATGAGATATTACACATACTTATTCTTTAATATGTGTGGGACTTGGTCAAGGTCACAACAAGCTGATTAAGCTAAATGAAAATGGGCAAAGTTTTGTAAAAGGCAAATATAAAGGTAGACTCCCATATTTTTAACATTTCAAGGTTATCCCCAACTCATCTTCATTTCTGTTATAAAAATGCATTGATTGCTTCCTGCCTAAAATGCATCTAATTCTGCTTTATCATAAATCTCAAATTGACTATCATATTGTTAAGAGCCTTTAATATAGTAAACTTGGAAGACAATAAACTACAGCAAAAACAAGCTTATGCTTGTATAGGAATTAATTTAAGTAGTTTTTCCTACGGCCAATTTTATGATGGATTGCTCATAGCATCATGTCACTGATAAGTCTTAGTGAGTGATCTCATAGACAGAACTTCTGCATGATAATCTGCCCCCAACCAGAAACTTCAAGTATTCCAGTGGTATTGCCTTCCTCCTGGAGATTCTCTATTCTTTCTTTCCACTTTTCCCAGCATTATAGAATTCTCAAGAGAACTAGGGCCAGCCCTGCATGGTAGGCAGATAAGTGAAATATTATTGGAACTCAACTTACTGTTCTCAAGTCAAATTCTTTCTTTTTTTTCCCCCTTTTTTGCCTATTTATTTATTTATATTTATATTTATTATTTGTTGGAAATAATACATTATAGTATTCTGATACAATGATATTAATTAAAATTATTGACAATCTATTGTTTAGATAACTTAGAATATTAGAAATAAACAAAAGAGAAATAAATATTCTATCAATTGCAATTTAGAATTATAAGTATAAAATTACATGACTTCATGAGAACGAGTATAATATGGTATTCAATTTTTATTAATTTTACACCCCCCACCAGGTAAGTACATTTACTTAAAACCAAGATACACACAGAGAAGAAAAAGAAAAAATACCAAGGAGATCTACTGCAAATTGAAGAGACATGTACTATACATATGAAATTATAATGTACACATAAACTATACCAGATTTTTTGCTGTTGAGACAAACCATAAAAGCCATCCAAAGTTCGATAAAATTGTGGTTCCTGCCTCTGATGTCTCATTAATTTAACTTTATAACTTTTTCTAATGCGGCAATTGAAGAGGCCTTATTAATCCTCAACTCAGTTTTTATCTAGAGTTTTCCAGTATTGCACAATTATTGATTTGGCTGCCAAGATTTAATAAATAACAATATTTTTTTTATTTATAATTTTATAATTCAGTCCTATCAATAGCAGTAGCAAGCCTAGCCCAGGAGTGGTATTCAATTCTTTGGTAAGTTGTGGTGCTTATCTCCCCAACATCAATTTTACACCAAAAATGCAAAAGATTATTTTTCTCTTTGTGCAAAAATATCCACCATCCTAAGAAACCCTAAAGACAGAATCGAGTTAGAAAATCAAGGAATATACGAAATCCCTTGCACCACCTGCACCGTCACATACATCGGGCAAACCAACAGAAGAATTAATGCACGCACTGAAGAACACAAGAACTCAATCAAAAAAGAAGAACCAACCTCTTCCCTGGTCCAAACACCTCAAAGCCACAGGACATGAAATTGACTTTAAAAATACCAGAACTTTGCCAAAGCTGAACACTTCAACAACAGAATAATCAGAGAAGCCATAGAGATAGAAAAATGCCCACACAGCATGAATAAAAGAAATGATACCTCCGCCCACCATCCATGGAACCCCCCTCATTACAAACAAATACCTAACATGAGAAATGACACCAGACACACGAGGGCCAACAAAGATGCTACTTCCACAAGCCAAGCCCCACCTGAACAGAACACACCCCCAGCCAATCGGAACACAGCCAGCCCCCCCAACCAATCAGATCACAGCCAGGCCCCCAGCCAATGAGAACACACCCCAGCCAATCAAACACACGCCAAGCCCCCATCCAGTCAAGTCACACCCCCACTGGTAGTTAAAAAGAAAAAAAGCTGCAGGCTCACATTACTCTGAGAAGCACAAGCCAAAGACACAAGCCTGAAGATGACAAATGAGATTTCGTTGAAACGTCGCAAAATACTTCCAATTTTTTTGTGGGAGAAAACCCGAATAACCAAAATCCATACCTATTATTTATTATTATATATATATATATATATATATTTATTATATATATATATATATAATATATATTATATATATTATATGTGTGTGTGGTGTGTGTGTGTGTGTGTGTGTGTGTGTGTGGTGTGTGTGTGTAGTGTGTGTGTGTGTGTTTTTTAAAGTTTCGCGGGTACTTACATGTGTGCTGTTCAGCTTCCTTCGGGTATTATCCCACGTCATATGTAGTGCTTTTAAAGTTGTAGCAACGTTTCAGCAGAATCTCATCTGCCATCATTAGGCTTCTGTATGGAGTTTGATAATGGGTCAGGGTCTCACAGCCGTTGGTTTTAAATTTGAGGCTAGCCTATCCTGATTGGTTGGGAGTCTTGGTCTGTGTTTATTGGCTTGGAGTTTGTTGATTGGTGTTTCTGGTTTCTTCTGTCTGTTTTGTAGCTTTGATTGCTGGCAACACTCTGTTCCTGTATTGGAGGCTTTCAGGGCAGCTTGGCTTCAGGAAAGGACGGCTGTTATCTATTAGGAAGCTAGGTTTCATCTGGGTGCCTGGTGGGGGGTGTTTGAGCTGGAGGCATAGAAGAATGATTCCACCAGACCGTCAATCATTGGAAGCCTGCTCTCTCAAATAGAAAGATCTCCACACCACAAGCCAGGCAAACACCTGGGCACAAACAGACTCCTCTGATGCCTCCAGCTCAAACACTCCCCACACGGCACCCAGATGAAACCTAGCTCCTAATAGATAACAGCCGTCCTTTCACACGAAGCCAAGCTGCACTGAAAGCCTCCAATAGAGGAACAGAGGGTTGCCAGCCAATCAAAGCCACAAAACAGACAGAAGAAACCAGAAAACACCAATCAAAACAACTCCAGTCCAATAAACACAGACCAAGACTCCCAACCAATCGGGATAGGCCAGCCTCAAATTTAAAACCAACGGCTGTGAGACCCTGACCCACAAACAAACTCCATACAGAAGCCTGATGATGGCAGATGAGATTCTGCTGAAACGTTGCTACAACTTTAAAAGCACTACAATGACGTGGGCAGTTCAGCTTCTTCGGGTATTATCCCATGTCATTGTGGTGCTTTTAAAGTTGTAGCAACGTTTTTTGGCTGGTGACATTGTGTTCCTCTATTGGAGGCTTTAGTGCAGCTTGGCTCCGAGTAAACGGACGGCTATCATTTATTAGGAAGCTAGGTTTCATCTGGGTGCCTGGTTGGAGTGTGCTTGAGCTGGGATTTGGATCTGTTTGTGCCCAGGTGTTTGCTGGCTTGTTGTGAGATTTTTTTGTTTGTTGAGTGCAGGCTTCCAAATGATTGACAGTTGGTGGATCATCTCTTCTATTCATGCTTTCAGGTCTTTTTCAATCTCTATGGCTTCTCTGATAATTCTGTGGCTGGGGTTTTCTATAGTGGCTAGGGTTTTGGGTGCCATTGAAGTTTTTGTGACCTCTGGCTTTCCATGTTCTTGACGCTTTGAGGAAGTGTGTTCCAGCTTCTTTACTGCATTTTTGTGTTCATCCAGTACTTATTCTTCTATTGATCTGTCCAATGTATGTGGCCAGGCACGATGCACAGGAGAATTCGTATATGCCTTGGTTTTCCAGGTCAATTTTATCTTTGGGTTCTCAGGATGGCTGCTATTTTTCTGTCTGCCAGCTAATCAAGACAAAAAAGCACAAAACACACAGAAGATATTAGAAACACCATAAAGAAAGAACAGATCAATAAACACAGACCAAGACTCCCAACCAATCAGGATGAAGAAAAAACCATTCTGGCACATTCACACACACATGTGCGTGTGTTTTCTTAAGTTTTTGTGGGTACTTACATGTATTGTATTCAGCTTTGTTCGGGTATTTTCCCACGTTATTATAGTTGTGCTTTTAAAGTTGTAGAAACGCAATAACCTATAATTTTGTGAGATTATTCATTTTATTTGTTATAAATGATGTATTAAATTCTTAAAAGTGTTATAAGGCCTAAAACAGATTTCAACTGATACCAGAAGAGTCATAGTAATTTATCACCTATCTGTTGTTCAGTCTGATCTTTATTGAAAAGTTCTCTATTACTATAAAAACATTTAGTCTATAAATATTATATTCTCTCAAAGATTTCATTTCAGCTAAGTTGTAACAATCTTGATTGATTGTTAGAAGAGTTAAAGGTACGTATCCTACTCTTTCAAAGTTGAAGTTTTGTTTTACTGAAAACATTTTCAATTTGTTTTATTCTAGAAGAATATTTTGGGTGAAAAAACACATCGATTTATACATTTTTCTGTCTCTAATATAGTTTTGATATGAATCCATTGTTTTGAAGAGTCTTCCATAATAAATTGACTCATATGCCCTAACAGTGATGCTTGATAAAATATTAAAAATTAGGTATGCCCTAGCTGCCTTCTTTCTAAGATCTATGTAAAATTATTTTTATTTACTCTCAGTTTTTCTGCATATTAAAGGCAAGGCTTATTTAGAAATTAATGATTAGAATTGGATTATAGAGTTTTTACAAACAGATACTAAATAGAAGAAAACAGTGGGATGATTTGGAGACAGATAAAATTTCCTCTCAGCTTCTTTCTGCCAAGCAAAGACATTGTGAATGGGATAGTTAAAAAAGTATGGGTTATTGGCAAAAAATTGAAAAAAGCTAAGGAGAAAAAAACATATTAGTACAACTAAAGAGAGCAATGTTCAAACAGTGACCAAAATTAAAGACATACAATAAATCAACAACTGAAACTATTTTTTCAACAATTATATTCCTCAAATCACCAATCAAAATTAATCAAATTCCCAGAATTGCTTCCAGAAATCATATCGTTCACAGAACCTACATTTTCTCTTCAGAAATCACTGAATACTTTAAAATAATAGAAAATACTTGTAGCTTGGGTTTTAGATTTTAGCAGGGGTTTGCTCTCCAAGCTTATTTCAATTTAGTTTCTGAACATTTCAGGACCAAACTACGTAACATCATCAGCAGGATTTTCTTGCCCTCTTCTCTTTAGCTTATAAATGGCTTGTGTGGTCAGTTGGTCATGTGATTAGTTGTTCGTTTGGAGCTATATTTAAATTCCAACCATCTTGTTGATTGGTCTGGTTTCTTATTTATTCATGTGCTGGATCTAGATCAATGTGCTTGTTAATTGCTCCTTTGGCTTAAATCATTGAATACTGTTCAGGCTCGAAAACCTGGCCCTGATGGAATGTGAGGAGATATTTCTGCTTCTATGCAATATTTTGCACCAATGGGAGCTTTTTCCAGAACATGGCAAACAGATTATACACTCTACAGTAAATTAAAAGTGATTATAGGTAAAATTATACATATGGATTTAACTGGCTTTATTCTACATTGTAAAATATCTGTCCCATCAAAAAATTATTGAACATTATAACATTAGTAAAATAAATCTTCATTAGTCTTATATGTTCCTTCCATCGATTTAAAGCCTTTGATTCTCTCAAAATACAAGTTTTAAAACAAATGCCAATTACAATTAAATTTGGCACTGGCTTTTGCAAGATGATTGAGCATATCTACAGTATGGACCAACTAAAGCTCATATAAGATTTAACAGCTATGATTTAAATCCCATTAGGTTTATAAGCAGGGTTGTGTCAGGTACAAAGAATTATTTGATTTACTTACATCACCTGGTTATGTTTAAATGCTCTGAAATGGTACTAAGTGCCATAAATCCCCAATGAAGGAAACATCTGGACTCTTATCATGGAAATTGGTGTTCAGCTATAACATAAAGGATAGCACCCACATGTTCATTGGTAATTGAATTTGAACTCAGCTGCTTTTCTTCATCAATGTCTGTTTGCATTAAGGATATTTCTGCATTTATTATGGATTTCATAGCAGACAGAAATTGTTAAGTTCAAGGGATAGGCATGGGCTATTAATCTTATTTAATTTATACTTTTTTAATAAAAAAAGCTTATGCCTAGCACAAATTTCTTATAGTCCAACTAAAAAAATCCACATCATTTTTTTGGATATGATTTGTATATCATTTTAAAAAATTGTAATCTGATTCCTACTCCATTTATACATCTACTACTTCCAAATCTTTCTCATTATTTTTAAATCCACCTTAAATTCCATTTCAGTTTTATTCAATGGGGTATTTTCCTCTTCAATACCTTTCTATCCCATCATAGAATTAAATAGAATGGGGACTTCTTGGACCCTACCATCAAATTTCCTTTAAAGTAGCCATCTGCTGCCCTTTAGTATACAGAGTTCAAAGTTTTGTTAACAGTTTGCAATGCAAGCAAAGAGATTATTTTCCATCCTTTTAATTAGCTTCAAAGTCTTTCTTTAATTAATATTCATCTGCACCCTTGGAACATTCTTTTCTTTTTTCTAAAATCAACATAATATCAAGCTTTTTGCTGTATATCACAAAAAGAAAAAAGAAAATTTTTATAAAATTGTAGCCATATGAGTTTCTTCCTTTCAAAGGTGGATTGAGAAGACACTCATCCAGTGAAAACCAAACTTGCCATTCTGGAGGTTTCTCAATCTTAAAAACAATACACAAAAAGTCCCAAAGTTATTAAGAAGATAAAGTTTGGTTGAACTTTAAATCTCACCCCCTCCCCAAAAAGGCTGCATTCATGACTCTGATCACAATGGAATCTCACAACAAGAAGCTGATTGCAAGCACAGCAAAAAACATTTGTTTCTGCAGTTTACCCACCCAAAACAGCTGTCTGGAGTGCATATGGGTAATTTAGTGATCTCTCATCCCAAAGGTGCTTTTTTTTTTCAAGAGACAACTGGACTTTCTGGTTTTTCTTTGAAGACATTTCGCTTCTCATCCAAGAAGCTTCTTTAGCTCTGACTGAATGGAATGGGGAATTGAAGGATTTATATTCCTTTCAGACCGCTGGTCATTTGATCCTTTTAGAGGGTCATTGTGGCCACCTGGAGGCTTATCTGTGTCCTCAGAATCACCTGAATAGTGGAAAGGGGTATGAAGCCTTCTTGGAACTGCTGAAAGGACTGTGTTATAGACTGGAGAATTGATTGTTTTGTTTCATAAATACATGGCACAACATAGGAGGACAAACTCAAAGGGCAAGATTCAGCAGTCCATCTGCAGTTAAAAGACAAAGGCCACTCTTTTGCAGACAGCAAAGTCCACATTTTGGACAGAGAAGATCACTGGCTTGAAAGAGGCTATCTATGTCAATAGCCCTCTCTCCACAGAGGGGGAGGGATAGGACAACATCTATCTCCAGTCTACAACACAGGTCTTTCAACAGTTCCAAGAAGGCTCCACACCCATTTGCATCATTCAGGCAACCCTGAGGACACAGACAAACCTCCAGATGGCCTCAATGACTTTCTTTAAAAGAAAACAAATAACCAGTTGTCTGCAAGAAGTATAAATCCTTCCATTTCTCACCATCCGGTCAAAGCTGAAGAAACTTCTTGGATGAGAAGCTAAACATTTTCAAAGAAAAATCAGAAAGTCCAGTTGACTCTTTGAAAAAAGCAAATTTGGGACAACCATGACCTCAATGACTGAGAATCTCCATAGACATTCATGATCTTTCCTTTATTCAGAGAGAAGTTTTAGCAGTATAGATCTGATAGCCGTCTGCCATTTAGCCGTGTCCACTGTCTATGGAATGTCAGTGCATCCTTCCCCACCTGAAGTGACTCCATTTACTTAAAAGTATTGAAAGGCTTTTGTGTAAAGTGGGCCTTTGCTCTTCTTAAAGAATGCAAACAATCCTCTCAGAAGAGTTGGATGGAGCTAAGCAACAAGATTATTTTTCTGCCATTGCCCTGACTTGTAAAATAATGAAAGCGGTTGAAAACATCCTGGATATACAGTGCCATATGGCTTTAACATTTGCAAGACCTTATCACTTGGACATCTTTGACATGTGGCAATGAATGAACTATGTTTATGCATTTTAGCCTATCAAAGGTTTGAGCAAAAAAATAGGACCCAAAATGTAAGCTGTTCTGACCGAGGCTTCCCCCAACAGCACGAAACTGAGTCCTCATCCTGATAAATCCCTTTTATTTGATTTACAATGAATTTCCTCTTTAACAAAGTCCTGGCCAACAGTCTTTCACAACAGTTCCCAATTACAAACTTTATCAGGCTTGGAGAGGGGCCAGGCCTATATCTCTCAGACACCACAATATTTAGTAAGCACGTTGAAGTGAACTAATTGTCTCTTGCAAAACCCCACTTCCTTTTCACTCCTCTTTTATACTCTAGGAGAAGAGTCATTCACCGTCCACCTGTGGCTTTACTCCCAAGTCAGCCCTTGTTCCTCAGCTGTTCCCTTCATCTGGCAACTCTGTGCATGCATTCGGAACAGGCACTAGCTATTCTTCTGCCTCACTGATATCCAACTCTGAAGGCAGCTGATAACTGTCAGATGGCCCTGGCCTCATCTCTGCCTCTGATGCAGAGCACTCATCAGAGCCTCCCCAGACTCGAGGAATGGCCCAGGTTCTTCCCCAACCTCCTCACTGTCCAAATCTGCTACCAGATTTGCTGTCAGGCCACAACATCAGCACTCAGAGTACTGGAATACGATTCCCATATGTTTTCTTTTTGCAGAACTTGGGCTATAAGGCTCTGTATGGTGTCTCATTTACAGATGGATAACCTGCAGTGTTGGATGCTATAAATCTCACACAGAGCAGAAAAGGAGTAAAGAAATAAACAATTTGTTTTCTAGATCAGTGTATGGTCAGATATTTGAGAAATCTATTCATTTTCTGAATTCAGAAAAAAAGAACAAATAAGTTTGGGGTACTTTGCTCTCTTTCAGAAATCAATGCCACTTAAATTTGCAATTAAACACGTGAAACTCATTGATTCCAGATGGAATTCAGCATGCCTATCTGTTGAATTGTAAAAATCAAAATAAAGTACTTAGTTACTAGCAACAAACAGCCAAATATATATAGAGAAAGTTTTAATAGCTATGCAACTTTATAAATGAGCCTACTAATGAACAAAAGAGTTATTAATTAATTAATTTTATTTATTAATTAATGTATTTTATTCATTGCATTTCTAAATCTCCACAACCAAATGACTTTAGGCAGTGTAGAAAGATAGTGTACAAATGTACGAACAACATATATAAACATAATGTCTGCACAATTCAATATTGCAGATACAAAAATTAAAAACATTAATTAGAACAATATACATACATTCATGGTGTTCCTTCAATAATTTAAATTTAAAAAGCCTTCCAGGAGTGCATCATTTCAACTGCTTCTGGAAGGACAATAGTGCTGGAACTAATCTTGCTTCTTCAATAAAGCCATTCCACAATATGAGGGCTGTAAATTTCTCTTGGTCTCCCCATATTCACTTTATGAGAAATTACAAGTAATTGAGTTCTTGTTTGATTGTAAGTTCCAGGTGAAATAGGTGGTCCTGAAACATAATCTCTTCTGTACATATGTATGCATTACATGAACAAAGGGATGGAGTCTCAATCTTATGGCCATGTCTAGTATCTTCACCTTTTTTGACACACACTCTAGATGCTCTCCCTTGGTACCAAGCCACATAAACTGCTATAAGTTAAATCCAGCACTCTAAATACTATCTGGAGATGACCTGACAACTAATGTAGGCTCATGATACAGATGTTATGTGTTCATACTGTTGTGGAGTGGTGGTAATTATTGAGGCGAACATGGAGCTAACAGTCAAGTAACTTTTTTATGAGAATAAAGGGTTGCTGTGGCTGCTGGGCTAACAGGCTGTCAGCTGGCGGCGACAGCTGATGCCGTTTGACAGCTCCTTTTATAGCTGGCTGTCAAATGGCATCAACCAATGAGAGTGGTTCGCGCTCCCGCCAGGGGTGTGGACCAGAGTGAAAACTGCGTATGAATGCAACACTCCTTTCCCCTGGCAAGGAGCATGCGTAGTCCTTCAAGTAGGCCGGGCGCCTGCGCAGGCGGCTGGATTGCCTTAGTCCTGGTGGAGCTGCAGCAGGGAAGAAGTCCTCCGCTTCCTGGGCTGTGTTGGAGCTTGGTGTGACTGGAACCTCGTCGATGGGTGATTCTGGTAGAGGGTCAGGTGATGGTAGGTCCCCTCGCTCGCAGTGCCCCGGGGTAACTTCGGCAAACGTTGGTGGGTCCATGTTGGTTGACGGGCAACAGGGATAATTGATAGCCACTCTCCAGCGCCTCCTCAGCTGGTCAATGTGCTGGCACCAGGTACAACCGTCCTCCAGCAAGACCCTATAGGACTTAGGCCCAGTTACTGCCACGACTTGCCCTGGCACCCATAAGGGGTGGTCTGCGTAATTGCGGGCGTACACTTGGTCATGCAGGGCAAACTTCCTGGTCTGGCTATCAGACCCTAAGGGGGTGACTGTAACGGGACTGGGCATAATGAGATGTAGCCTATCCAGGGTGGCTTTCTAGGCGTCTGCCCATAAGGAGCTCAGCCGGGACTTGTTGGTAGTGGCACAGGATTGTATTGAGTTAGCAGGTACTTAGAAAGCTTAGAGTGCCAGTCAGCTTGGCCAAATCTCTCCAGCCTCCTTAACAGACCGACTGCCCTTTCAGCCATCCCGTTACTAAGCAGGTGAAAAGGAGCTGTTAAGGGCATGCCTGATTCCCAGGTTGGCTAAATAAACTTCAAATTCTCAGGAGGTGAATTGGGGCCCATGTTGGACACAACGTGTTCAGGGATGCCATGGTAACAAAATACCCTAGTTAGGCCTTTGTAATGGCTTGAGTGGTTGTTGAGGGCAGCAGGGCCAAGTCTATCCACTTTGAGAAAGGATCTACCATTACCAGGAATGTACGCCCATGAACAGGGCCGGCTAATCAATATGCGATTGGGACCAAGGGCTCCAGCGCCCTCCACCTGCCTGGAGTTGAAGTGGGGAGCTGCCTGTAGCCTGGCATGGCTGGCAAGCGCTCACCCAGCTGGAGATCTGGGCATCCATGCCAGGCCACCACACATAACTGCGAGCCAGAGCCTTCATCCTAACAATGCCAGGATGGCCTTCATGCAGGACCTTCAGAACTGATCCCTGCAGTTGGAAGGGATGACCACCCCTTGTTCCCCACAGCAAACAGCCCTGCAGAGACAATAGCTCCTGCTGGCGAGCCTTGAAGGCAGGAATCCAGCATAAGGGATGCTGGCCACCCCCTTCCCACCCAGTCCAGAACTTGGGCGATTACTTTGTCCCTTGAGGAGTGAGTAGCAATGTCAAAGGCAGTAATGGAAGATTGAGATCATTGATCTCAAAAAACAACATTGATGGTGATGGATCTTCAACAGGAACAGGCAGAGGCAGTGGCTGAGAGCATCAGCGTGGCAAAGGTTTTTCTGGGGATGGATCAGTGTGTATGAATAAACAGCCAGAAATAAAGTCCATCTGGTCATCCTTGGGGACAAAATCTGTGGGGTTTGTTTTTCACCAGACAAAAGCCTAACAGAGGCTTGTGATCGGTGATTAATTTCAAAAAGGTGCCCATAGAGGTGCCATGAAAATTTTTGACGGAAGCAACATGCAGCCAAAGCCTCCTTGTCAATTCGGCGTAGTTGTGCTCGCTGAAAAAAAGGTTCTGAGAAAAAGGCAATGGGTGCCTCAGAACCATTGGTAGTCTATGACTCAAAACAGCCCCTATGCAAAAGGAAAAGCGTCTGCACTAGAATAAAGCAGCTGTTGATTGAACTGTATTAGTACCGCTTTGGAGGTGAGCAAAGATTTGACAGCATGGAAGCATGGGCTTCCTTAGTCCCAATGCCAGGGGATTGTTTGTCTAAAGTCTGTGCAGAGGCTCTGCAATGAAGCTTTGTGAGGAGGAATGCAGCACAGAAGTTGAGAACCCTAAGAAGGCCTGGAGCTCAGTCTTGTTAGAAGTGTAGTGCCTGCGTGGATGGCCCTGACTTTGGACTCAAATTGGGTGTATACCAGAGGCATCAATTCTATAGCCCAAAAAGTCTACTTGTTTCGTGCAATGGTGCACTTGTCTTTTTAAGTTGAGACCATTGTCTGAGGCGATCAAGAACTGCCCTGACTCTTTGTAGCAATTGAGGTTTGTCTATGGCTGAAATTAAAATACATCGAATAGAGGACTATGCTGGAGTCCTTGGAGTAGCCTCTCCATAAAGATTGAAAAATCCCAGGGCTATGCTATGCCAAACTGAGGTGACTGCACCTAAAAGTGCCCCTGTGTGTTACTATAGTCTGTAGTTCTGCTGCTTGGTCATCTACAGGGACTGTTGTAGGCCTGTGACATGTCTAGTTTTTGCAAAAATAGTCCCAGGTTCAAAAAATGTAAATGTGTGTATGACGGGGACTGGATAGCGCTGATTTGTAGGTATCTGGTCAGGAGGTCTTGTAATCAGCGCAGAGATTCTCACACTACCATCTTTTTTTAGTGGGGTAACTATGGGGTCTCCCATTTCGCAAAGTCCACATGTCCAATACCCTTGTTTGATTAGTTTGTCTAGTTCCTTATCCAACTTGGGGCAAATGCAAAGGCACTCTATGAGTTTCAGGCAGATTGGTATTGCCTGAGATCTACATTGAATGATGTTGGGTGCCTGAGTAACACCCCAAACCTTCGCTGAATACATCAGCATAGTCTTTGAATAAGGTATCCACTCAGTATTTAAGATAGAGTGGATGCCTGTTACGTTGAGGCCAAGAGCAGGGAACCAATCTAATCCTAACAGGCTAGAGGCACCATCCACTACAACTAGAGGCAAGTGACTTTAAAGTTTTTGAATTGAATAAAAAACTTGCCTTTCTGAGGACTGGGATGGTTCTGCCTTGGTAATCACGCAGAGTCAGGTGGCAGTCGAGGAGCTTCTACTTTGATGGTCTTGGAAGTAGCCTCTTTAGGGTCTCCCAGAAAATGATGGATAGAGCAGAGCCTGTGTCAACTTCATCTTGCAGGGTTTACCTTCTAGGGAAACAAAAATACTTTTGTTAGAGCCTTTGTTTGTCTGATTGGAGTGTAACAGGTATAGCAGTCTTCAACTTGCCTTTGAAAGATGGGGGTTGTCTGAGGCCTCTGTGTAAAATTTCCCAGCTTGGCAGACCCTGGCTAAGTGACCCTTCCTTTGGCAATTCAAGCAGAGGCATTCCTTAACTTGCAGGATGCCCTGAGTGGATTCCTCCACAGCTCAGGAAGATGGGCTGCTTCCGGTGGGGGGGGGGAATTGGGTTTTGCCTCGTTTCCTCTAGAAGGGGTTTCTGTTGTCTGAGGCAATTATATCAGTTGATTCCTCAGAGCCCTCCTCTGGAGGAAACCTCATCAAAATGGACTGCTGAGCCGCTCTGTCTGAGGTTTCCTGGATTTCTGCTGCAGACAGTGCAGATAGCTCAGCAGCCTGGATTCTTCGATGGCTACTGCTAGGGTTAGTCCCTTTTGGCTCACAGCCGCCTTTGTAGCCTTAAGTCGCTTAACTCCACAGACTATTTGTTCTAAAAGCATATCCTCTAGAAGTCTCTAAATCCACAAGTAAAGCAGCTGACCTCAGCAGCCATATATTCACTGATAGTCTCTCCCTCAGCCTGAATTCGTCATCTGAAGCATGCCTCCTTGCAAATTTGAGAGTTTAGGGGAATAATGATTGGAAAGGATCTCTTGTAACTCCCCCAAGGAATTCCCTGACAGGATACGGAGCTACCAATGCCTGCGAGTGTCAATACTGCAGCTCTGCAAAAACTTAAGAAATAGGACTTTTTCCTATGGGCTGAAGCTTCAGTGAGGTCTATAGTATCCAGGAAGCAGTCAAAATGGTTCCTATAGGACTCCCAAGTCTCAGCCGTCAGTCTGAAAGGCAGGAACGCAGGGTTTGAACTCATCTCGTATCGGCGATGTCTATCTCCTCAGCGGGGAGGTTGAATTTCACACTCGCGAAATAGTGCCTGTAGCTGTGACAGTCAGCTCATAGTGGTTTCGGCTCTTTTGAAAGTGACTGAGCTCAGCTGTTCTTGTCCGGCCGCCTCTTATTCGAATCCCGCCTTCATCACCAGTGTTGTGGAGCGGCGGTAATTATTGAGGTGAACACGGAGCTAACAGTCAAGTAACTTTATTATGAGAATAAAGGGTTGCCACGGCTGCCGGGCTAACAGGCCATCAGCTGGTGGCGACAGCTGATGCCATTTGACAGCTCCTTTTATAGCCGGCTGTCAAATGGCATCAACCAATGAGAGTGGTTTGCACTCCCACCAGGGGTGCGGACCAGAATGAAAACTGAGTATGAACGCAACACTATACTATTCTCAGGTAAGCCTTGTGAAAAGGAGCAGGGCACCCTCTTCCTGAATAGTCTGATTGCCCTGCGCTGACTCCACCTCCTCTCCATTCTCCACACTTGGGGATCAGGTGAGGAAGGCAGTTTTTTTCTCCAGAGCTCCAGTGCTCTTCTGCTCTGCTGCCTGCCCTTTCCATCTCCTCCGCCCTTTCTCGGTAATCCTGTTCCCTCTCTTCCTCTCTGGTGACTCCTTCAAGGCCCAAGGGACTTGGGACTGCTTTGTACTGCTCTTCCGGTCATTCCTCTTGAGCCAGAAAGGCTGCACCCTCTTCTTCCATTGTCCCCAGTTCCCTTTCCTCCTCCTCCTCATAACTGGACTCTGATAGGGCCATTATACTAGCTCCTTATTGTGTGAGTTCATTTCCAGCTTGTTTATTCTCATCTATTCCCCACTAGCCATCGTTTACTTGCTAAGACTTCAGTCCCATCACTGGAAGAGCTCCAGGTTGCAATCTATTGTTGGAAGCTTTGTTCAAACTATGCCCTCCGAATTTGCTTTGAAAAGTTAGGTGGAATTTAATGACAATCTTAAACAAAAGGGTGGTTTAAATTGTATGGAGTGATTAACAAACTTAATTAGGAAAATAACTAAGAGATATTGAAACAGCTTCATGGTTGAGCAATGCTTTGCATATTGATAGCATCAAAGGACCAGAAAACAAGTGATTAGAAAATCTTCATTTTGAAGCTTTATGGCAGAAAGTGGCAACAAATTGGGAAAGCAAGGAAATTAGTTTGTCACAGCAAAAGAATGAGGCAGGAGTTCCAAAAACATAACAGAGGTCAGAGGAAGCAGATCTGATTACACGAAGACACTGTCACATCAAGGTTACATGAGCAAAGAAATGCAGTTGCAAAAAGAAAAAAAAGCTTGATATAGCTTTTTTATTGACATGTCATCTCCAGGACCTTAGCTCAATTCAAATATTTTTTTAAAAAAAAGGCTGAAGTGGAATTATATAAAAATGCTTATTATATTTATCTTAAGCTATGAACTTTTGCATGATTCTAATTGATTCAACAATTCTTTCTCTTCCTTTTACTTCTTGGACACAATGGACCTTTTTCTTTACATATGATCATACAAATCCTTCTCTCCCCTTTTTTCTTTTACTCATACTGAACTGGGGCTTATTGTCATAGTACCATAATCATGAAGTTACAGATATTCAATGGGTCTTCTTTGTTCTTATGTTTCATGTGGAGCAGGAGATATGGGAATGGATTAACATACCCTTAATATGCTTCTAATACAGCACTTTACTTAATGAATCACTCTTTCAGCAACTTGTTCAAAATTAAAAGAACCAGTGGTACCCACAACTAATCCTCATACTTACAGCAGTCACAGCATCCCGATGGTCACATGATTATCATTTGCAACCATCTATGCCAGCTTTATTTAGTTTATTAATTAATTACATTCATACACCACCCATCTTGCAACTCCTACAAATAAAGTAGATGGGGAAGCAAATGAATTACTTCATGATGTCTTCATTTAATGACCTGTGATGCTTCACAGGTAATCAGGAGTGCTGGAGTGTCCGGCAGTAAGCACTGCAGTCCCATGATGTGTTTTATGACATTATGGTACTTAATGATGTAAATTTCAGCTTCAGTTACAATAGTTAGGTAAGGACCAGAGGTGGTATTCAGCAGGTTCTGACCAGTTCTGGAGAACCGGTAGCGGAAATTTTGTGTAATGCAGAGCACTGGCCAATACCACCTCTGACTGGAGATTTTACAGTATCCTTCCCCTGCCACACCCACCAAGCCATGCCAACAGAACCGGTAGTAAAAAAATTGAATCCCACCACTGGTAAGGACTATTTGTACCTGTAATGAAAGGAACTATAGAGTAGCTGGCATGGCAGCATCCTATGTAGGAAAGAAAGGAGAAGGGAAAGTTTCAGAAAACTCTTGTGAGAATTTTTCCAACTTACAGATACAGGTAGTAGTACATGCATCTTCTACTATAGGAATGTCAATTGCATTGCTTTCCAGCTTTTCAGCTTCTTTTTGAATTTTTTTCTCTGGCAAGATTCAGAAATAAGTAGGATGGCCATCCAGAAGACAGGTTATTTTCACACCTAAAGCCCCTGTCACACTGCACCAATGGATGGAAAGAGGATGTAAAACGGAGAAAAACACTTGCCATCATGGTTAATGCGATGCTTCCGTTTCTGTTACTCCACTTGCCTCCATTTTGCTTCCTCTCTATCCGTCAGCATCCGGTTCTATTGACATTTTCATCGCTCAGAAGGTTTTGAGCGGAAATGTATCCAATGCGATCCATTTCTGCATCCGCTAGGCATACGGGGGACATGCCGTCTGGCATCCATTACACATGTGCTATCCACTAGGCATCCGCTGCGGCCATTCCGTGCAACTGAAATCCGTCTATCGGTAAGACGGCGCAGGAGGAAGCAAAACGGATATGCGCGAGCATTAGTAGCACAGACGGAGAAAGGATGGAAAGCGGAGCATCTACGCATGGCCGCGTTCATCCGCTACGGCATCCGCTCTGCATCGGTCCACTCTGCATCCTCTACGCATCCTCTTACGCATCCTCTACGCATCCACTCTGCATTCCGCTCTGCACCTCTACGCATCCTCTAACGCATGCCGCTCTGGCATGCCGCTCTGCATCGCTTCCTCCACTAAGGCTTCCATTCCACATCCGCTTTCCAGGTCCGCTCTGCGTCCTCCCCCGTCGCGTTCCTTTCGGTTTATCCGCTTGCTTATTGAAATTTTTGCCCCTTTTGCAGAGCGGATAACAATGGATGGAACATTTTTCTCATCCGCTGTTCCTTTTTACAAACATTTTGCATCCGATTGGGCGTAATGACAGGGCCTTAAGCCTCTGATAAAAATAAAGATAAAAATAAAAATTGTATTGTAATACTTGCTTGGATAAGTATGGTTAAGAAAAAAAAAAACAGTCTTTCAAGTTTCACACATTAAATTTTCCTGGGTTTAACTCAGGAGATTTTGCTGGTATGGAATAAATATGTATATTGTTCTTTTTGATAACACTTGGTAGAAAATTCAAAGCCAGAAAGGTTAGGTTTTATACTGCAATAATAACATTGTGGAATTTTAAAGTTGGGGAAAATTAGTGCCCCAGTCCACAGAAGTGTTTTTATAAGGAAACTAAAGTTAGAAGAAATATTTCAGATATCATATGCCTGACTTTTATTTTTGAGTCAAAAATGATATTTAAAAATATATTTATAAAAAATAGGAAAAAGTAATAAATATCATGTTAATAAATAAAAAAATCCTTATTAGGAGGATCCTTCCTTACTTTCCTTTCTTCCTTTCCCTTCCCTTCCCTTCCCTTCCTTCTTTTGTTCTGTAGTCAAAATTATGGAAAACCAAAAAAAACACATGATTCTAAAGTAAAGTTTGATGATTCTGGATCCCACAGTGGAGCTTGGAAAGCCCCCTTCATTTTCTTTTGTCAATTATCATACACCAATTTTATCCTGTATATTTAGCTTTTCAAGAAGGTACAAAAATTAGACTATTTTTAAAGACTTCTTTGAAACAAGTTTATTCAAATTCTACTCAAAACAAAGTGCATAAAAGATAGTAACTTTTTATATATTTGTGATGAATTAATTCTTCTTTATATGGTCTTTTCTTTTGTTCAATCATGTCCAGTTCTCAGAGGCTATCTGGACAAGTCGATGCAGGTTTTTTTTGGCAAGGTTTTTCAGGAGTGGTTTTCTATTGTCTCCTTCCAAGGGCTGAGAGCAAGTGACTGGCCCAAGGTCACCTAACTGGTTTTTTGTCTAAGGCAGGATTAAAACTCAGAGTCTCCTTGTTTCTTGTCTAATGGCTTAACCACTCCCCAGACTTGTTCTCCCTTTATATTGTACTTTTCTTGAATTCTTGTGTGAAGACTCTCTAAAATTGGTTTTGGAGCAGAAACGGTTGATGGGAACATTTATTTTTGTTCATTGCACTAGACGTTCCTGCTGGTATATTCAACCAATGTTAAAAATGATTTTTATGGAAGTTTGGGCTGCCTTTTGTATGTGTGTTTATTCATCACAGCAAACAAACTGACATAACCGTAATGATATCCTGCATTAAACAAATTTCCAATACAATCATGCGTAAAGTCTGATTTTTCAGCAAATTCACCCAAGGTTGGAAATAATTCACACAGAACAATGGTTGTTCAGAACAGAGGTTGCCTTAAAATTGATTTCAGTATATTGAACCATTAGTCTGTTTCCAGTCAATATCATTTTTCATTTGTTTCAGTTATCAATCTCTACCCAATTTTCACAGTAACCAGTGAATAAAAAAGTACACAAAATTAACATTTATTTTCATATGTAAATTTTCCACGTATTTTAATATGTTGTTTTTATCTGCAGTTTCTACAGATATATGCATTTAGGCATGCAACTTCAAAAAACCATATTACAATGAGCAAACAAATGTAGTCTACAAAATGAACACACTGAGGGATAACTGTTTTGCAAATTTGCCTAAAAAATACAGGAGGCATGACTTAAAAATGTGAACGAATAAAACTGCCACCATCTTTACTTTGCAATAATAAAGGAAATGGAAATTCAATAAGAATAAATACATTTTGTCAGTATTCCTAGAATTTTTTGATGGATATTAGATACCTATGAGGTAAAGGCCCTGTCACATTGGCCGACGGATGCAAAACGTTTGTAAAAAGGACACAGCGGATGAGAAAATGTTCC